>JAJQOW010000936.1:0-73091 GCA_037975125.1 Latrodectus hesperus
TTAAGGAGTTAGTTAAAACTTTAACCGAGCATATTTATTAATATATAATAAGACGAAATCAGCCAAACATCACAGATGTCGCCAACGAGTACAATGCTGCTCTTTCAGTTTGTTGGCGCGTTAACATTCAACGTGTTGCCACTGCTGGCTTACAAATTTTTAAGTAATGAGTAGTGCTGCCACACCCCCTCAGTTTTTTACATCATGTAAGAAAACGTTTAGGAAAATGAACGTGTCCTGACAACACTCCCTAGAATACAAGGCTTGAGCGCGTGTGTTATGAGTCATCAAGAGAAGACCTGTTGAATCTTCACCGTCGCTGTTACAACGGCAAAAAAAACCCCATAAAATGTCTAGTTTTTTTTGTATTTTAAGTAAAATAAAAGGTAATAAATTAAGTAAAATAAAATTTAACAAACCAAAAGTTTTTTTACCTTTAGAAAATAAGATTACATCTATTAAAGTAATTAACTTAACGAATTAGTTTATTATTTAAAGGTATAGAAGAATTTTACTTAATATTTATTTATTTATTTTTTAGAAAAATAGTAAAAAAAATTATAAAAAAATGATATTTTAAAGTTGTTAACTTTTTTATTTGTCATTAAAGAAGTTATATGAAATTTAATATTAAAATTTTAATATCACAATGATATCAAATAGCATTTCCTGGATCTTAAAACAAGAAGTACATTACACTAAAATTGAAACACAAATTTAAGTTTAAAACATTTATAAATTGAAAAATATACACATTTTTATGTTGATTATCCATCATAATACAATTGGATACAAATGGAAAACATTCATGAGGAATATAAATTTAGTTTTATAAATAGAAATGCATATATATAGGAAATACAATTTTTATATTAATATTGAGTTAGATTATAAGCTTGGTAAAAATTTTTTACCAATTCTTAATTTTTACTAATTCTTAATGTGAAGGATTTTTTAAAAAATCATTGAAATAACTATGAACAATTGCGAAAAATATTAGAATTAACAATATTTTATTATATCACTTTAAAATTAATTAACATAAATTATTTTGATTTGCAGAAAATAATTTTAGATTTGTTAAAATAGTATTTAATTAACATAACGAATTAGATCGTTAAGTAAAGATAGAAGAATTTTACTATCCTTGGAAGAATATATGAAAAAATAGAAAGACATAAAAAATGAGATAGTTTATCCTGTTAATTATTTATTACGAAAATATTTCTATGGAATTTAATATTAGAATTTTAATGTCATAATTAAATCAAACTACATATTCTTGATTTTAAAGCAGTAAGTAAATAAAACTGAAAATATAAACACAATTTTCAGTAAAAATATTTATTTATAAAATTTAAAAATAAATACAGGCATATTTATATATATACTGATTATTCATTTTTACCCAACTAGATGCAATTCAAGAATATATACTTGAGGAACACAGTTTAATAAATAGAAATAAAAAACAAAATGTATATATATATATCAGAACTATGATGAAAATTTTGCTAAGATTTATTATATATAAAGAAAAATAAACAGCATTTTTTATATAAAGAATATAAAAAAAGCTGATCATATATTTATTACATTTATTCATCAACTCATTAATCATGTGTATGATTTGCTTAAAAGCATACTTTATATTATAATAACAACAAACAGTAATTAAAACACTCTAAGAATTATTATAAAAATATAATCAGAAATATACATATTCATTGAAATGTTATTTTTCCAATGTTTTTAATTTACGTTTTCTTGGAGGGTTTTTTTTTTTTTTTTTAAAAATCTAAATCATTTTTATTTTTACAATAATTTTTCAGAAGTACATTAGAAGTCACCCAATGAAGCAGAAATTTTTTCTCCAGTGTTGGTATCATACACATGTTTTGCTTTTAATATCATCCTTCTTAAAGCGCAATTCGCAAACCTAAATCAAAATTTAATACTTTGTGATTTAATCTCAATTTTTGTTTATTTTCTATCTTTGCAACTTAATTATATCAGCAATAACTATGTCTAAATTTTGTTTTAAGTAAATATTAATCTCTTAATACCATGATTTCTATACCACAATTTTTTAAGAGCAAGGCTGATAAAAGTATTGTGCTCAAGAAGTAAATTAAATAATTAATCTGAAGAAAATTTATAAAGCAAATAACATACTTAAAAAATGATTTCATTTCCAAATAAAGCTAAATAATATACTTTTACTTTTCATATATTTTTCTCTCTATTTAAAATTAAGATGTTAAAGATTAAAACCAATACATATAAAAACTGAAAGAAATGAATTTATTTAAATTTATTTATCACTATATACATTTTTATTTTCTGGAAAAATCAAAATGTTTATAGTGATTTATAAACTGAAACATTTAAATTCTTCACATAAACCAATTAACTTTTAATTTTGATCTTTGTAAATTCTTTTATTGTATAAATAAAGAATACTTCTGTTTTTTGACTAAATAGAATTGTTAGCATTTCAAATTGAAATTGTTTCCTAATTTCCATTTGTAAATTCGAAAAATTTAATTGGATCATATATATAAGGGAACGAATATGGTAAATTTACAAGTATATTATTTCTTATGCAAAACATTTCCTCCTAACAATTATTTAATCCTTGATTTGTATAAATTTTTAATTGGAGAGTCAGCACAGAGCTGAAATAAAATTAAACTATGCAATTTTAACATTAGATTTTTCATTAAATATATGTGTTATGGTAATATTAGTTGACATTTGACATACATACTATGTAATTAAACATTTATGTATTATTAATCTGATTTTTTACATTTCCCCTTACACATTTCTACAAACAATTTCTTTCCCCTTTAAAAATAATTTTATAAAATCAATGTTATACCCCGTTCTTTCTTTTAAATTTTAAAATATTTGCAAAACACTTAATTTTATTGTTCAATTATTTTTCATATAATACGAGCAAATTCGTGCATTCTAAATAAAAATTTTAATCAAATGTATGAAACTTACCTTTGATGACTTCGTTGGTCAAAAATCCTTTCTTGAAATTGTAAGAATCCATTTTTTTAAAGTTCTTTATCCCTTGGAAATTTAAACACAGTTAAACTAGTATTACTATTGTCGTAATTTTCTTTGCAATATGGAACGCGGCACCTAGATGGCATTATTCAGCAGCTTTTTGGGAAAATATACTATCCAGAAATAAAAACTTCTTCAGAAATCAATATAAAAATCAAATAAACTAATTAAGAAAATATTTAAAAATCATAAAAACGCCACCACGTTGTTCACAGGTTTTACATTGAAAATGTAAAAACTCTTTCATTCCAGTCTAGAGAAACAGGTCTTCCCTTCGTGACGTCACAGCCGATTCCCGTTCCGGCGCTCAGGCCTTGTATTCTAGGGGGTGTTGGTCCTGAACTAACAACACGCTGCGTAAGTGTGGGAGTAGTATCCTGAACAACACAATTCTTAGCAATGTCCACTGAAAGGAAGGCGGGCTTAAGGTAGTCCAACGAGATGGTACATTTATGTCAATATCAAAAGTCTTGTGATTCTTCTTCAGTATTCTTTAAAAGGTACATTATTAGGATTTTAAAGCGGCTTTTTCACTCCGTCGTGTCGTAAGAATACGTGTGAGCAATCTTTCAGATGTGGATGTATAAAAATGTTCCATGTTGGGAAGCAGGCGTTGGTTGTGTGTCACGAAAGTACTGTTTCAATTTCCTCCACAAAGTGCTGAGGTGAAGACTCGGGTGCAGTCTGTACAAAAATTTCTCCTGAGAGTCGAAGTGTAGTCCCGTAGACTAAGTCTGCTGTCATAGCTTTGCTGTCCTCTTTAAAAACACTTCAAAAACCTAATAAAATGGTAGGCAATGCTACAGACCACTGGTCCGTGTTATATGCTTTTAAAACAGTTTTGAGGGACCTGTGAAATTCCTCTTTCATTCCATTCACTTGCGGATGGGTGGTAAGGCGATGTCCGAATTATTTTAATCCTCAAGAAATGGGACAGAGACTGAAACAGCTGGCTTTCGAATTGACACCATTGATCCGTTGCAATGGGCAGCAAAATCGTAAAACCCAATGGTTATAAAAATTCTCGGCTACAGTCCGAGTACTGATATCTGGAATGGCCACAGCTTTCGGCAGCATGTTAATCTGTTGGACAGTAAGAGTTGCCCCTAGAGGGTGGTAGAGGACCATCAATATCAAGGTGTACATGATCGAATCTCTTTGTCTGGTTAGTAAAGAAGCCTATAGGTGTTTTAGTATTTCGACATACTTTAGCTTTTTGGCATTGAATACATTCCCTCATCCAGGTTATGCAATCTTTGTTGATAGATGTCCTAACAAATCTAGATTTTGCTAATTTTGTTGTGCTGCTAATACTAGGATTAGAAACATGCAATAAAGAAGAAATTTACTAGCGAAATGAAATTGGAATGTAAGATCATGCAGTACTCGTTGATAAATCACAATATATTTGAGCGTACTATTCATGAATGGGGAAGGGTTGCAGCCTCCGTTCGTCCATAAGACTGGAGCGCCCAAAGGAGAAAGACTGACTAAACTCCGTAGCCCTACGCTTTAGCTGAGTAAATTGGAGTAGCCTTCACGCCACCACAATTTCCGGTTCATGTAAATAAACGATCTGATATTCCCGACTATCTGAGGCAGGTGGCCCTTGCGAGAATTAGAGAAATACCGAGCGATGCCATACAGGTTTATACGGATGGGAGTAAAGATGAATTCAATCGTACTGGCAGCGGAATTTACATCAAACAGCAAAATAATGTATTAAGGCTGAAAAAGAAAAATCCTGATTATTGCTCGGTGTTCCGTAGTGAGCTTATTGCCATAGAGGTAGCCCTGAACTCCCTGAATTCACTTCCACATGGATCTGAGATTTGGTTTTGTCTGATAGTAAAAGTGCAATACAGCATTTGACCAGATGGCAACAAGTGAGAGACAGGACTAGGGTTTCAATACTTCAAATGTTAAAACGGATGTCCGTATCACATCATATTCACCTACAATGGTTTCCTTCCCACGTACATCTTGAGGGAAATGAGATTGCGGACACCTTGGCCAAAGGTGGTGTGTCTGAAGACGATGTGCCGTCGGCATCTCTCACATTTCAGGAGATTCATTCAAAGATTTAACTCGAGAATAAAACCACTTTGATTGTCCCTCCTGAGCATTATTGGTACCGCTGCGCGCGTCCAGGTGCTTCCTTGGCTACTGGTCTTAATAGACAAGAAAAACGGCTATTGCCTGTTTCAGAAATGGTCATCTTAGTAACTTGAAATTTGTCGAGGGTACGAAGAAATTCGATATTTGCTCCAAGTGCTTAAATGAGCAGGCCTTTCCTGAACATATTCTTCAATGCCTTGGTCTCTCTTTGAGAGATCTGATGGAGAATCCACTTATGGTACTGGACTTTTTGAAGGTGTACGCGCTCATGGACCTGGTCTAGCACTGCTGACCTCGGGGGCATGCAACAACAACAACATATTTGAGCGTGTTGATCTGGCAATAAAATTTTCTTTAATTCTAAGCTGTTAGGATTATCTATTAAATTTCTGAATTCTAAATCATTTTTCTGTGCCTTAGAAATTTCATCGTAATCATTAGGATTTGGCATTGTTATGCCAGCGATCCAAGAAAGAATATTTGCTGTGATATTTTCTGATCCTTTCATGTGGTGAATATCTGTCGTGAACTGAGAAATAAAATGTAATTATCTCGTTTGCTTTGATGAACTTTTGTCTGAGCGTTGTCGGAAGGAAAATGATAATGGCTTGTGGTCGGTAAACAGTGTGAAACATCTTGCTTCAAGCAAGTATCAAAATTGTTTTATAGCAGCTAATAATACTTATATAACACTTATTTAAATATAAATACGTTCGATAGTTTTAGGCTTCAGCAATCTAAACCAAAACTTTAGGAATCTTCATTTTAAAGAAAAATTAATTAATGTTGCTTAAAAAATTCTGATGATTTCGACTTTAAATTTTTTCAGTTAGTGATGAAATTAACTTTACTACTCAATTTCAGTTTTAACGTTGTTTTCGGCAAAGAAAGTTGTTGTAATGCCTCGTGTAAGAAGAAGAAATGCCTATCAGCACGTGTCTGACTTTGATCGAGGAAGGATTACAGCCTACCGGGATTGCGGTTTATTGTACCGCAATATTGCTGCTCGCGTCGGTCGTGACCCCATGACTGTTAGTAGAATATGGAATCGATGGGTTCAGAACAATCATACGAAACGTCATGCAGGATCTCAGCGACCTCCCATCACTAACAGCAGAGAAGACAGACATCTTATCCGCATGGTCACAAGGGATCGTACAGCCACGTCACAAACGCTGAGTCAAGAAATGGAGTCATTTGAAAGGCAATAAGTTTCTGCTCGAACAGTTCGACGATGTTTGCAGCAGCATGGATTGTCTGCACAGTGACCATGACTTCGGCTACCATTGACGCTGCGTCACAGACAAGGAGCACCTTCAATGGTATGGTCAGCGACGAACCTGGACGCGGGAATGGCATCACGTCATCTTTACAGATGAATCTCGGTTCTGTATACAGGACCATGATGGCCGCATCCGTGTTTAAAGGCATATTGGAGAACACGCATTGTCAGCTTGCATTGGACATCGCCATACTGGCCCATCTGCTGGAGTGATGGTATGGGGTGCCATTGGATACACGTCTCGATCACCTCTTGTTCGCATTACCGGCACTTTGAGCAGCAACCGTTACATTTCCGATGTGTTAAGGCCCGTGGCTCTGCCCTATCTTCGAGGCCTCTCTAATTTTTTGTTTCAACAGGATAATTCACGACCGCATGCTGCCCGTACAGTTTTCAACTTCCTTGATACAGAACAGGTTCGACTGTTATCCTGGCCAGCATGTTCTCCTGATCTGTCACCAATTGAGAACGTGTGGTCAATGGTTGTCGAGCGATTGGCACGCTATCACTCACCATCCACTTCTGTCGATGAACTGTGGCATAGTGTTGAAGCTATATGGACTGAGAGCCTTGTACATGCCATACAATCTCTGTTTGACTCCATGCCTAGGCGGATAAATGCTGTTATTGCAGCCAGAGGTGGCTGCTCTGGGTGCTGATTTCTCAAGATCTATACATCCTAATTTCCTGTAAATCTAATCATTTGTTCTTTCTACTATAATGTATGTGTCCAACAAATATCGTTCTGTTATTTTCTTTCCTTCTTGGTGTAGCAATTTTAATGGCCAATAATGTATATACATATATATACGTGCATTATTGAAAACACAGCAAATTTAATGGAATGACATCAGCAATACAAACTGTGACAAAATTCTTATCATAAATTACTATAGTATGAATTTGATTCCTTAAATTTATCATCTTTCTTAAAATCAAGGATAAATGTGAAAACAGTTCAAGTACCAAACAGAATGATTTTATTTTAAATCGAAATCTTACCGCAGATCATGGAAAGGTTTTATAAACATTTTTTACCTACTATTTTATAAAGAATAAAATAGGTATCAATGGTTGCAATCAGGCTCTATCGACTTCTTTTGGTCACGTGTGTTCAACCAACTGTCTAGTGCAAATTACTATTGCACCAGAAAACTGGACTATTATTTGACCAGCAGAGGTACTTAATGAGCCCGCAATTCATCACCGGCTCCACAATGCTGTCTGAAAAGATCGCTCTCGTGAATTAAATCCTTGAATTTAAATCATCCGCTTGAACTTCTTCACCAACACTTTTCATTTTACGAGCAGCATAAGTTTGTCATACAGATGATTTTGGGTCCGATTCCAGATTGTGTTGGATATGGCGATTTTGAGGTCTGCATGCATTTTTGATGCAATATGCTTCGCAGTTAACTACCATTCATTAGTCCTTTTTGAAGTTTGCACAGTTTTACATACCAAAAAAAATCATACCGAGATTTTTAAGCATTGTTGGTCTTTTTAACGTATTGAGAGCTTTGAGACAGTTTGATGAGACAGTTTGAGATAGATGTTACTGGGTTCGACCCCGTATACCGTCTCAATAAGGGTAGGATTTCATGATTTATAGCTGCTCCCAACTTCATACAATTTGTTTCGTTTTTAAGTACCGTTTGTGAATTCTGTTTGATGTTTGCGGTTTTACTCAAAAATAAATACTATTAAAACTAATCACAAGCATTGGACTTCGACAATATCTAAGAATTATATTATTCATAATAATTCTATTATTCGCAATCAGTTGTATTCGCGAATTGTTCTTTTATTCAATAATAAGGCTTAGCGTATCAGGATAGTATGTTATTAGTTTGTAACATAGAAGTTTATGGTTGAGTTCGATACCATACGCTGTTGTAGTATGAGTAAACTTTGGTTCCTTTACCGTTCGCGCATGCATTTCTCATACAATTTTTTTCGAAAATGTGAATACCATTATTTAATTTCTCTTTGATGTTTGCGGTTTTTAGTGTAAATAAATACTGTTGAAATTACCCACAAAAATCGGATTTCCGATATATAAGAATCATTAAATTATTCATATTTATCTATTTGATTTCGCTATACAGTTTGATTATACACATCCAACAGTAAGATTCAGTGGATTATGACGATGAGTTATTAGTTTGCAATGTAGAAGTTTTTAGGCCGTTGTAGTATGTGTAAAATTTGGTTATTTTATCTCATTCACGTGCATCTTTCATACAACTTGCTTCGGAATTAAATATCGCTTGTGAATTTCCTTTGATGATTGCTGCTTGCGATTTTCATGTGAAAAATACTATTCAAATTAATAAGCGCACAGAAGTAGCACTTTCTTTTATAAGTATCGTTTGCTTCTTTACCGAACTTTATTTGATTTCACTATATCGTTCGATTACAAGCGTTTTACAGTAAAAAAAGAAAAAAAAGCAAATTATGGTGTTAAAACGATAATACGTGAGGTAGCAGTTTTTGGGTTCAATCCCTTATATCACTGCGTAAGATTAGGCATTTTTGCCGTTCGCATACGTTTTTTTTATAGAACTTGCTGCTTAACTTGATAACTTTTATTAAATTCCTTTGATGCTTTCGATGTTCAGATGTAAAAGAATATCTTTCAAAATAGTCACCAGAATCCGCACCCTTCATGTTTAAGCATCGTTTGCCTCTTTGCTCAATTCTGTTTCATTTTGCTACATTCTTCGATTACCCGCGTCTTATAGGAAGATTCAACGTATTATGTTGGTGAGATATTAGTTTGTGTCCGCAGAAGTTTCTGGACTCGTTTTCGCTTTCGGTTTTATCGCTCAACGGTCATTTTCGTACGAGAGGGTTAATTAGACCGGGAGCAACAGTTTAAACAAACCACTATAAACATCCATACCCAAGGAGCGATTCGAACCCATAAATTGTTAGTTTGAAGACAAGAGCACTCGACACAAGCATTCGACTGTCCGCTCAGATGCTAAGATAAATAATATGGGAAGACTTATTGGAAATTAAAAACTAATGAGTGAAAAAATTCAAATTAAATTTTCCATGTAAAATTACCTTGTAAACTATCTCTGCCAACAACATTTCTGTGCCATCTAGTCAAACTAAGCCATTGCATATTACTCCCTTATTCTGGCATTTTGGAATGAGGAAAGAAATGATGCTTTTAAGGGAATATTTACTATATAATTGCACAAGAATATATCCCAAATGTTTCTTCCGTTTCATTGGATTTAATAGTAAACATGCTTTAATATGATGTCTGCATTAATTTATAATTGTGAAACTTTAAAGTATCAAAATACATAAATATATTTTTCCAATTCATAATGCTTAAAAGGTTTCTAGATAAAAAAAAGAACAAAAGAGCTGAAAACCGCCATTATTGATATTATGAGATGCTTTGTAAAATAAATTGTAGTTTAAATTTAAACCTCTAGGAATTTAAGAATGTGCAAGGATAGAGCTGACCCTTGGTAGGAAGAGACCGTTTCTCTGCTATGGTTTCATGAATTTAATTTTTGTTTTCAATCAATTTCTAAATCACATATATTATTCATTGATAGTATCCTAATTTTCCTAATTCTTTTAAAAAATACTTTCCATACAGCTATATGTTTGAAGTACGAATTGATTTCTTTCCTGAGAAAAAAATCTTGCCATCAAAAGCTCAGCCGGAAAAGAATAAAAAGCATATCTTGGAGACGTTGGCTCCCCAACTGATATACCATATTGTTTCCAATATAATATTGTTTGGTAGGTCTATATACCATATTGCCACTTGTCACCTTACTGTCACTAGTCAATAGACCATATTGTCACATTATCACTAAATCATACCATCATCACCATTTTATCACCAAAATATTGTCAACCCCATGTTGTAAGCCCATTGTCTCTACCATATTATCACTACATTATTACCATTACACAGTCCCCATCATGTAGTCACCTATATCACTTTACTGGCATCTGTTATGATATTTTTGCCTTATAATGACGAGGCATTTTTTGCCACTTATTTATTCAGGAGCCTTGTCCCTCCAACGTGGCTGAATTTCTAAGACACTTCAAACACGTCTCTAAGTAGAAGCTTCTAAAAATAGCATCTAATATTACTGAAAAAGAAAACTCAACCGTTTTTTTTTTTAATTCTTTCTTGTCAAAAACTTTTGTTAAAGCTTGATTATTTCTCACATACAAATCTGAAGATGTTACAATATAAATCAATCTCATACATTTTTATTGAAATTATGGACTTTTGACACCGAGTAATGGACATCCTAGTGGGCGAAAACAGTTGAAATTTATTTTAGCGTTCCCCTCGTAAATTGCATTCGAAATGAGAAATTTTGATAGATGACGAGACGTATTCGCGAGGAAATATAAAACCGAAGAACTCCATAGTACCCACTCCTCTCCGTGACAGACTTGAATGCAGAATTTCAAAATTCCTCTTATGTTATCAACATTTATTTAGATCGAACCCAAAGCCTTACCCGTGGAAGGGCGCTCATCTACAACCACGTCACAGTAATTGTGCGCTAGAATGGCAGCTGCATTAGCCTGTTAAAGACTGAAGCCAGATAATTTGACCGCACTTTCACTGGCTGGCTTCAAAGCAAACAATATAGAAGGATTGTATATTTAATTTTTAAATTAAGGAATATTTATTGAAATAAGAACACACTTCCCTGTACTTGTCAATACTTGGGATTTATCAGTAAGATGGAAACTGCTGAATGAGACTCCTCGTTATTTAAAAGCAGAAGCCTCCCAAAATTTCAGCACACTATCAGAGGTATCATTTCAATGGGAAGACATTGCGACCATGACCTACAGAATGACCCTTATACGCTTTCAGTAAGCATGGTGACTCTTTTATTACGTCTGGGGACAAGTGTGCTACAATCCAATGCTGCGAACGGCACACCAAGCAATTAGGACACCGTGATCTCTACCACGTTATTATATTTAAATGTTAAATTGTTAACGGTCCTGTCTTTGTGTGCCCTTAAAAAGTATACATATTTACTGTGGTTTGAAGAACAGACAAAAAAATGTGGAAACTATACTAGGATTCAAAATTATTGATATTATTTTCCTTGTTTCAATGTCATTATGTTTTTAGATAATAAAGAAGAGTATTCAATTAAACATTTATTTCTTCCGCTGGTGTCGATCAAAGAATTCCAGGAAAGTATGCTTTTATGTCTTCTGCAAATAATATTAATGAATACCAAAATGATCAGATATTTGCGCATGAAGCTTGAGAATATCCATCGAGAGTTATAAATGATTTCGTTTTGTACACCAATTTGCATTCATCGCAAATAATGTTTGCATTTTTGCATAATTTTTTTCTATGTTGAATGCACTTTGAAATTTATTAAGTAGAAGTTTCTGTGAAATTTAAGTTCAATGGCTATTTGAAATATGAATTAGCTTTTATTCCTAATGTCAAAAACGCAGAGTGTGTTGAAAAGAGAATATCATTTTCGGAACAAACTGTGTGCTCCCAGTTTTGATCTAATTAGTTATTAAATATTAAAATTGAACGTACCAGGAAGAATTGGTATTGTTATGTTTTACCAATTCTTCCTGGTATATTTAAACTAATCCCAATATTAAGGCATAGCATTGTTTGATTTTTAATATTGTTTTATTCAAACGCTTCGTTATACGACGAGAAGTTGCTGAGTAATATTTGATGCTGCTTTGCGGTTTCCCGTTTACATTCCCCCCCCATTATCAGTTCATCGCGTTCTTTCTTTTGTAAACGAGGTAGATGTAAAGGCTGGACATCATACTAGTAGCCTTGTATCCCTAGCCAAAATTGCTTAAGGTATTATTCTTAACAGAATTGATACGTACTTGAATGATAAGAATATTCTCATTCCTGAACAGCACGGGTTTAGAAAACACCATTCTACAACCCATCAACTGATGAGAGTTGGTGAAACTATCACCCATGGTTTCCAGTTGAAAAAAGTACTGGAGCAGTTTCCTTGGATATAGCCAAGGCCTTTGACAAAGTTTGGATTGGCGGACTAGTCTTTAAACTCATCACTATTGGTCTACCCGACCCACTTATCAGATTATTAATCTCATATCTTTTGGGACGGAAGTTCCAAGTTCGCATAGGTAAAACACACTCAACACTTAGGCCAATATTATCAGGAGTACCCCAGGGCTCCAAATTAGGACCTCGTTTATTTCTTATCTATGTGAACGACATACCTAAGTCACAGCTCACTACACTGCATCTCTTTGCAGATGACACACTCATCCTAGCACAATGCAGGAAATTATCAAATATATCCACAGCACTAAACACACACCTACAGCTACTTGAGCTCTGGTTCAAAAAATGGAAAATTTTAATAAATGAAAATAAAAGCATAGCCATACTATTCACTAAAAAAAGAGCAATAACCTGCCAGAGAATCAAAATCAACGAAACAATACTCCCATGGTCTCCAACATGCAAATATCTAGGCATAACATTTGACAAAAAATTAAATTGGAACACACATCTCAAAAATGTTACAAATAAATTTAACCAAACAACTGCAACACAATACCCCCTCCTAAAATACAACTCTGAGCTCTCAATCGAAAACAAAGTGCTCATTTACAAAGCATACCTCAGACCACTTCTGTCCTATGCCTGCCCCCTCTGGGGCTATACCCATGACAGTAAAATTAAAAAATTAGAAACTTTACAAAATAAAATTATCAGACAGGCAGCAAAAGCTCCCTGGTATTACAGAAATAAAAAGATAAGAGAAGAACTAAATATACCAACAATCAGGGAATATCTAGCCAAAATTATGTATAACATGTATAAAAATATTAACAAAACTGAGAATCCATTAATTATAAACTTGCCACAATATAATGACCTTAGCACCCATAATCGGCATCGTCCCCGCTCACTACTTCGTTACTGCCCTAAGTTTCCTCACCAGCCACCTTGATTTACACACATAAGCAATACGTCCATGATAATACTAACAATTAGCCTTTTTATCCTTCTACTAACAAATTAAAATTATATAAAACGAAATAAATAAATAAATAATATGTATGTATGTGTATACATAAAATAAAAAAATACAAATAAATAAATTGTATATAGTAACAAAAAAAATAAAATAATAAATAAAAATAAAGAATTCTATATGTTGTACAGTCATGTCCTAGTGTTTTTTGCCTTGCAACTTTTATCACTCTCACTGTTTTTAGCAGTGGAGTTAAGGACTTTTCTGTATCTTTATGTTTTTGTAAATATTGCTTAGTGTTGTAAATATTGCTTAATGTTACTAATGTTTTTGTAAATATTGCTTATGTGTTATAACATAAATAAATTTCAAGACTAAAAATATAAATTCAATATTTAATTTCTTAATTATTCTACTTTAAAAAACTACCTTTTCTCGTGTAAACTCTAATAAGCCCCGCTTACTTAAAAGCTCTACTCGATATGCCAATCAGAACAAGATATAGCTCCCAAGTTTCATTCCAAATATCCAATGAGGGTTGAGGTTCTA
The DNA here is from genome assembly GCA_037975125.1 of Latrodectus hesperus. Taxonomy (NCBI): domain Eukaryota; kingdom Metazoa; phylum Arthropoda; class Arachnida; order Araneae; family Theridiidae; genus Latrodectus; species Latrodectus hesperus. The sequence goes on from JAJQOW010000936.1 coordinate 14,050, forward strand.
GGACCAGGCACCTCAGACAACTGCCAGCCGGCAATCACTTTGTATCCCTAGCTCCAGCTGTACGTTGCTCTGCTACTGCTTTTGGCGCGTATTTCGAAGCAGATATTCGTTGTTTCTCTCGTTTGCCAATTCCCAATTCTTCCGCAATTTGATTTCAAGCCCTAGTTGCATTTCCCAGTGAGAACGAGTTTCTGAGAGGCAATCATTTTGATAATTTAAGGCACAGGAAAAATGGGAAGTTACAACGGAAATATGCAAATCAATATAAAGAGCAAAATACAGAAAAAACTGAAATAATTTTCACGAATATTTATAAATTCAAGAATGTATCAGTCCTTACTACTCATTTTCAACATAATAAAAAATGAAATATATCAATCCACACACAAAAAATACTCAAAAAGGAACAATTTCATGATATATGTAAAATTCGTAGAAAAATTAATCTATACAGCTCAATTTCTTCTTACAACTACACTGAAACGCTAGAGAAAAAATGATAATGAATAAAAAATGAGAAAATAAATCGTGCGGAGAAAGGAACGTTACACTACCCCTTTCTAATATTAAAATAAATGAAAATTAAAGTGGAAAAATTGAAATATATGTAAATCCAATATAATAACGCAATCGGTAAAACTGAAATATAATCCAAATAAATGCTTATAAGCGTGGGTGTTGTTTCTACCTTCAACAGAAGGAAACATGTTTTTACAAAAGCATGTTCTTAGAACTGTCAAAGAAGTTGTTGTTTACTAAAGACACTTGGACAAGCCAAGCTCGCTATGCTATGCTAAATAAGTTTATTGGGAGCGTCTTTCGTTTTAATCAGAACACCAAGGAAGGTGAAAGTACGACTTTGCTCTACACACATGCCATAGGTACCCGTTTATAAGGAAGGCAACCATTCACACCTCATTCATAAAAGGAAAGGACAAAGAAAGGATAGTTAGAGAAAGTACATCCATGTCCGAACCGGGATTCGAACCCGGGACCTCCTTATCTGTAGTCAGGATCGCTGACCACTGGACAAGTTGGTCGGCGTCAAAGAAGTGATATCTATAAAATAGGTACATAAAACAAGCACTCGTACTCATTTATAGCATTAAATTTATGAGGTATAAAGAAAACTTCGATGATTTCAGGTTTTAAACTAATGAATTTTCAGATTTAGATAATATTAAAAACTTATTGAATATATCATATTTTTGATACCTATTTTATTTATTTTAAAGTGTATCCAAGGATCAAATATGCACGAATTAATAATGTTGTAACTCATGAATTTACGAATAATATTATTCGGTTATTTATTTTTTATTAATCAAAAAGCTTCATAGTGATGTTAGAATAATGTTTTTTTTAAATATATTTTTCATAAAACTGAAAAAAGTGGGTTATTTTCAAGCCATATTCAAGAATTGCCAACGTAATTTTAAAAAATGCCATTATTATTCATGACAGTTTTCTCGTTGGCGAAGAAAACATATTACCCATCAAATTATCTATTATCTATTTCTCAAAAAAGGACTATAAATATGAATATAATGCGTATCTATCATGAGAATACAAACACAAATAATAATAGAATATTTAAGCAAAATAAATAGGAAACACCAATTCCTTTAAAGTCATAAAAACTAAAACTGACGAATATACAAGCGCATAAATCTTTAATAATAAATTTAAATTTCTAACAATCAATTTGCATTTAATTTTAATTACCTTCACTAATCAAAATGACAGTTATTAACAAATTTTAACTACTTATGCATTATTTGTGGTTTCCTGTGATGGACTTTAATCATGATATCAAATTATTTCCTAGCCACATGAATTCTGCTAGCAAGCTGTCTTTAAAAGTAGCAAAATTAATTTTTGGTGTTCTAGTCTTGAATGTTTTTAGCTAATATTCAAGCTTCTTTTAATTATGAAACATGGTCAAGTGATGAGGTCAACACCTTAACTTGAACCTTCTTCTCCACTGGCGCACGACACCAGTGGAAGGACTTTGGATGTCACAAATAAGTAGACATTTCCCCTACTCACGAAGCTATAGCAATCCAGAGAGATAGATGTGGTCAACCTGCCATTTGTCGCTCGTGGCAAACAATGATATTCTAATGATATTACCAGAAGTGCCATAAATGTAATGAGAAATTGGGGGTTAAATCCCATATGGAATGCATATTTATATTCAAAATTTTCACATTACAAATAATGTCGCAGTGGTATGGTTGGTAAAAGTGCCGTTCTCATCCCCGGAATCTCGACTTAACCGGAGATCCGCAGCGTCCCCTGAAGACTGCTGGGGGTTCGTGATGGTCTGTAAGTGAAATGATTCCATGATGGGGTCCAAAGAAAATATTGGGAGAGGCAGATCAAGTATTAGGACCCCTAAGTTGCTAAATTATGTAGACAATGCTGCTTCTTGCCAGTGAGTATATAACCCAACTCTGGGCTAGGCAAAGGGGAATATACTGGTGCAACAGCAACACTTTGCAAGGCTACATATTTCCTTTATTTAATGTTCCATTCAGTTTCAAATAGCGCATACTGACTTGCAATAAAAATTAAACACATTTCTCTTCTAAAGACGAAACGCATTTTTTCCCAACTCCTATACATTGATTGCCACACATTGAATTTCATTAGGGTTTGAATCAAGAGCAGCCACGTGACTTGAAATGAAACTGATATCAAAATGTAAACTATAGCCTAATATAGAACAAAGACTATCATCTAGTTTTTGCATTAATTAAACCAAAGGAACAGTATATAAACATAATAATGTTAGACTAAAGCTTTAAAGTTTCAAATACGTTAATCCAATAGAAATCTAATACCATTTATTAATAAGATTTTTTCTAATTTTGAATTTTTTTGCTATTGCTAATAATAATTTTCTTATTGATAATATATTGATATTAACAAAGTTTTTTTCTTATTTTTGTATTGCAGAAAATTCTTTTTGTTCTTAATCCAAGACTCACATTTTAAAATTACATCATGTCAAATATAAGATATCATGTCTAAAACCATTTCTTTGATTTTGTATGAATATTGGAGAAGTGAATATCAACATGTTCGATGATGTATGTTGAACTGAATTGGATCAATAAATTATTCTCTTAAGATGTAAGCCAAATTATAGGTGGTTTTTTAACTCTCGTACTATATAAATAGAAAATAAGATATTTTACAATGTAATTTTCAATTCTAAAATTAAAGTTATCTAATATGAAATTTGATGAAAAATGAATGCAATACCTATTGGAACCAGTAGTTTTCCGTGTGATATTTGAATTATTTGTTACAAGATGGAAAAATAACCCTTACTATTGAGCCAGATCGGTGATAAATTTGTGTTATTTTCTTAGCTCTGGAAACAGCTCAATCGGGCTTACAAATCACGTGATTCCAGATGGCAAAAGTTTATATAAGTCTTTACTTCCAAGCAAAATTCACATAGCTGATTTTGGAAGGTAAGTTTAGTTTTATATTTTTGTCTTTCCCAACTGTGTATAAAATTTCCTAAAATAGTCTATGAACAGTGTGCTTACAAATTATGTGAATTAGGAATTGCTTTCTTTTGCAGACAGTCAAACATTTAAATTTCCAAAGTTATTTTCAATAGCCTAAAATTCAAAGTCGTGCAGTTTTCAGATATTGCTATGTGTTATTCTTAACTTATTTTATTCAAGAACTATGAATAAACATTAAGTTATGTGAATTGCAGTAACCAAATTATTTTAAGTTAAGCATTTATTACCCTAAAATAATATTTTGTAAACAAAATATTATTTTTCTCATAAAAGTCTCGTAAAAGGACAGCTTGTTGTCCGTAAAACTACTGAATATAACATAATCGGTAATGAAATAATCACGCTAAAATGCACCTTTAAACCAGAAAATAATTTAATATTTTAATAAAAAAATACTAATGTACATAAAGTAGTTTGCGCTTCAGATTGCTATGACATAAATTTACAGTCAGAAACATTTTAAAATTTCGAGGTCTAAATTCTGCTCTATATTTCTTTATAAATTTCTTATTGTAACTTCCTATCAATGTAATGTTTAATTTTTTTCTTGAATTAGTTGTGGATGCTTGACATAATTCCTAAACTCCTATTAGAATTCTGATAAGATTTACAAATAAATAATAATTTTATGTGAGTTCTTGTTTCATCGCAAATGATAATAATTCATAGAAAAAAATTAAATTTGTTTCTTCTTTTAAAAATTAGTAAAAATATTAGAACTATACTTTAGTTTGATATTTCGGGTGTTCAGCTTCTTTCTTGAACGGGGATTTGAAAGACATTTGAGATTGTAGGTTCATTTAAAATGAGCCCGAAAATTAAAATATTTATTTATTGCAATACATATATTCAGACTTGTATGCTTGATTCTTGAGATCCGCTTGTAAGTCTTCATCGATATTAGGACAAATAGCACAATGACAGATGTACAACCACAGAAGAATAACGAAGAAAAACACCCAGGGCCACGGTGGGAATCGAACCCACACTCCTATGCTCTCAAGCGATTAGCAGTGATGCCTTTGACCACTCAGCCACGGAGCGCCCCCGAAAATTAAAATGTCAATGACAAATATGGTGGCTTTTCCTGACATCTGGGCGTCGATTCAACCTTTTGTAATGAATCGAGGTCTTCATATTTACTAAAATACATTCGATACGAAATACAGTTATCTAAGTAATTAGGGTTTTCATCATTAAAATATTTTAGGAATAGCTTATAAGCTATATTTTTAGATAGTTTTAAAATATATTCATGATAAGCTAAGATAGCTTAATTCGACAATTGTCTTTACATATCAGCAATCTATTTTGTTACCCAAATCAAATACAATTGCCATTCAGATATATTTTTCATTGTTTAAATGGAATAAGTTTTGATTAGTATTATACCTCATTAAGTTTTAATTTGTTCTGCGTTTCTTTGATTTGAATTCTATTATAATCTTAAATGTATGTAGTCTTGAATTCATTTTGAACTCCAGGTTCCAACAAAACAACCCAAGAATCATCATTCACCCTTAAAGAATTTACACTTGTTTCATGAAAAATTAATAAGATTTTTAAAGTAATTCTTAATCATTTTAGCTTTTAAACTTGAGATATCTTGAAAAATGAAATTATGTAATACTATATTCGATATTGAAGCATATTATATTTATATATTATATTTATATTAAAATCTTAAAAAACAATGTTATATTGGAGCAACAATGCGTTAAAACCCCAGTTTTCAACCGTTTGCTTTAAGCATGTAATTACAAGTAATTAAACTAAAATTTGATTTTTCTTGACAATAGATTATTATGGAGAACTTTGTACTTAAAAACTTAAGAATCAATATATTTCAAATCAAAATTGCGTATCAGTTAATAACCATTTCCTTAGTTATAAAAAATATTTTAAATAACATTTATTCAGCTTATGTATGCAAACTAAAAAATAACGTAGAATTTTAGTAATTTCTGATAAATTATTTGTTAATATGTAAGACTTTGCTGTATGTTCTGCGTATTTTAATGCTCTGTATGTTAACAAAACAATTTCTATTAAGCAAAGAATGTATACTTGTACATACGAGAAAAAAACCTAAGATACATTCTAAACGAAGTTTTGTATTCATTGTGAAAAGAGTAAAATACTAAAAATAAATGCTAGTTATGTCTTAAAATAGTTTAAGCATAAAATAATTGTGAGCCATTTTAATATGAACGCTAATGTCTGAATTTATAAAGCATTGAATTATTAACTTTATCGGTATATAATCCACTTTCAAGTTTGTTATCCAAATCCACAATATAGACTCAACTACCTTAAGCATGAAGAAGTTTGCATCTACTTCTAATAAATTTAAAACTAACGATGCAAAAATTAAAAACCCAAAATCTCTTGAAAAAAGCTTTAAAAGAATAACTGATGTATCCACTTCTGAAACAGATATGGAAAAGGACCTCTACTTCTCAAATAGGTTCGAATGATGGAAAAATCCATCGAATAAAATCTTCTCTTAATACAGTTGGCAAAAAGTATTAGAACAATGACAAATTTGAAGTTTTCAAGTTAATAAAATGAAGTAAAACTTTTATCAGTTTATAAATAACATTTTCTTAGAAAATTATAACTATGTAAAAAATAAAATTTAAAAATAATTACAATATTAAAAATAACAAAATTTGCATTGCAAAAGAGTATTAGAACAGAAGTAGAAGCATGCAAATTACAGCGGTGGTGACATTACTCCTTCAAGATTACTTTCAACCGTATCAATGTCCTGCCATGGCCTCCAAAATAAAAGATTGTTAAGAGAGAATAAATCGTTCACTTGCACAATAGTGGCAAAACATTTCGAGAAGTTTCCAGTAAGGTGAATGTAATTCACAACATTCTAAAAATAAAAAAAGAAACTGGGATTGTGGATAATAGGCCAAGACCAGGGAGACCAAGCAAGCTGACTGTCAGAGAAAAACGAGAAATGGCTAAAAATGCTCTTCAGTATCCAACAGGAAGCGAAAGGATGTTGGCCGCAAATATTGAATCAATCTCAGGAAAGTTTGTAACACCACAAACAGTTAAATATCTATTGCATTATGCTGTTATAAAAGGAAGACGGCCAAGAAAAGAACCCTTTATTTTAGAAACCAACAGGAAAAACGCATAGAATTTCCCAGAATTAAACAATTAATCATTAGATTTTTGGAAAAATGTAATTTTCTCCGATGTAAGTAAATTTGAAATTTTTAAACCTAAGCACGTGCTCAGTTTGGATAAGAAAAGGAACTGCTTTTTAGACTCAAAATGTACAAAAAACTATAAAGCACGGAGGAAGGAATATCATAGCCTGCGGCAGTAGGGCTTACACTAGAGTTGGAAATCTCCAGCTCATTGATAAAATGACAGCTTTGTCATATATTGATGTGTTACGAGGTAACTTGGAAGGTAATGCAAAGAAATTAGCGTCAGCGAAGACATTCATTTTTCAACAAGACCCCAAACATACTGCCAACAAAACCAAAGAATGGCTATTATATATTGCTCCCCGAAGATTGGTAACTCCCCCACAGTCCCCAAACCTGAATCCTATAGAACATTTGTGGTATCTATTGTATGAAAAAGTAAAAAAATCTCAATAACAAAACAAGCTTTGCTAGATGTCTGGATCAGCATGTCATCAATTTTCACCAAAGATTTGGTGCAATCTATGCCAAGACGTCTGAATGCAGTAATTTCAACTGAAGGACTACATACCAAGTATTAGTATCACGTTCGAGTTTTTAGTTATTTTATGTATAATTGAATATTGAAGTCCGATGTTCTAATACTATTTTTTGCAATGCACAAATCTTTTAATTTCTTAAATCCTATTGATTACAAATATTTGTTTCTTACTCCGTGAGTAATTATGTAAGAGTATTACATAATATAAATACTATTTGGCAAATTTTTCATTTTATTACCTTGAGAACTTAAAATTTCCTACTGTTCTAATACTTTTTTGCCAACTGTAACATTAATTTAATGGAAATACCGTGATTCTCGGAAAGACAGTTTTTCAAAATTTGTCTTAATTTTCTGGCATCTATAAATCTGTCTCAGTACTTTTCTTCTGAGCCATTCATCTCAACATTCTCTTTTAGTTTTTATCCAATGATCTTTAATTTTATCAAAGATTACATTGTTTTCGGCGCATCTCATCCCACATGAGCATCTTACGCTATCAGTCAAATCTACACAAGAACTCAGTTCTCAAGGAGGCCTTCTGAATTTTATTTTGTAGAAAATGCATTTTTCTCAAATTTATAGGGAATAAAACTAGTGTAAATTCATTGGAAAAAGTTGAACAAGGCAAATCTTGTTGAAACATTTATCAACAATTTCTCTCCTTACAAAAGGAAAAAGTTTTAGTCACCCAAATCCTTAAATCAAGTTTTAAGTTGCTTTTTGTTCAAAAAAATTAGAAATGATTCACGATTGCTGAAAATGAACGAAACGAGATTTATCACATTCCTAATTTTCTATGGGATGATGAAAATGTGTTTAATGATTGACTCCCCCCCCACACACACATAGAGTATTAAAGTGCAAATGTTGAATATTATCAATATAGATCTTCAAAAATCCAAAACTGTTCTATTTTTATTTTTCGTTAAAATTAAAGCGTCATTAAAAAGGAGTTTTAAGTCTTATTGAACTATTGACTACTTTTTATTTATAAATATTTTCGTTCATTAATATACTGAGTGATTTGCTGCTTAAAATAGCTTATTTTTTTAATCTTGTCGACATATTGAAATACTTCTAATAAGGATTACGAAAAACAAGATTCACTTAAGTTTATTTTCAATAATAGAATCTTGTGTTCCCAGGCACTAAATGTCGGAAGACGCGCTCTAAGAATGCCTCTTTTATGAACTTTTGAATTACACATTGATTTAAAAATGATCTGACATTAATCTTTGAACTCAATGCCAGTTATTGCTCTGTTTTTAAATTACTAATCCTTAACTTTGAGTATGGTATTACATTTTTGTTGCTTTATTGTTCACATAAATTTGAATTAAATAACCGAATGTTGTATAAATATCTCCCATATATGTAGTATATTAATGATATTAAATCAGCTCTTTTTTTACAGATAAATTAATAGATTTGTGAGAGCAAGATACAATTAGATACAATGAAGTTAAGAAGTGGCACAGTAAAACCGGACACAGTACCACCTCGGCGTACCCGTAAGAATATTTTTCAATATATTAAAAAATAACTTTTCTATAACACTAAATTTTAATACCTATACAGCGTATCACATGTGCATTGAAAGTATACATTTAAATATCATAAAATATGTCATGAATTTTTAATCTAGTGACAGGTTTTCATAAATTCCTAGTTTGACTTGGGTCTTAATAAATTTATTCTGTATTATGGTATATAAAATAAAATCGACTCTTACTTCCTTCACACGATTCAGCATCCATTTTAAGATGTGGATCCTGTTCTATTTAGTCTCATTAGCTCTCCTATGCTAAGAAGAACCGTTGAGACATACCAAATAGAAGAGCCAAACCTGGTTTTTTAGCCTACGTATTCAAAACATACTGTTGAAAAATAAACTAAATCAAATGTCACTCGTTAAAAATTCGCTCTTCAGAAATTTCTTGATAATTCATACCAAAAATAGTAGTCTCACGTATACAAGACTTGAAGCAAAATCTCCAATGTGCAGTGTGTTTGTGTATTTCGTTGCAAAAACTACGACTATAATTTTAAACATTACAAATTAACAAGAATGCTGAATTTTTGGACATTTGGCAGCACAGATTCGCAGCATTGAAGAAACTAGAAACCAAAGAATTTTTGTACCGGATTCTGCTCCTGTCCATCATGTCCGATACTGTCATGGTTTCAAGAGAAATTCTGATTCGTTTTGAACATTCTAGAATATATATCGACAAGTTGCCCTCTCTGAGCATTCACAGATGTGACCATGCGTTTTCTCATAGAAATAGGAATGTTTGTTATGGCAGTTTCAATTCCTAGCACTTTCGCTGATGTCGGTATTTTTATTGCTATCGAATCAATCTAATTCTACTTTGTTTTCGTACAAATTGCAATTCATTGTTCAAAGTATTCATGGCAAAAATAATTTTTTACTAAAATCTAATTGTTGGAGAAGCTTGTCCTATTTGGTCCTTGTGCCATGAAACCAACCATGGCAGAAGACTTATTCAGAAACATAATGGAATTTTTAAGCGAGGGTAAGTACGAATTAGAGCATAGTTCATCATCAACAAGTGCAGACGAACATCGTTCCAAAAATGTAATCAAGAAAATTCTCTCCTGAATATTTGAATTTTTTTGTTTTACTAGCACTGAAACAAAAAGAATATCCTTTGAATATTGGCAGGAGTACGAGTTTTTTTGCAGCAAAAACAAGTGCATTTCCCACTCTAGTTTCGTTTCAGAAATCCTACTTTTGTGAAGCTGAATATTCTGTTGTAGCTTTCGAAGACAATATATTTTTCTACTAAATACAGAAGATTGAGTGTCTATTCTTAATGTTAATCTTTCCTTTAAAAACTTCTCTCTGAAAGAGAGCCCTAAGAAATTAATAAATTCATCTTGAATAAGTTTTAATTTCTTAATCAAAACTTGTTAAATTAAGTAAAATAATAAGCTTCTGTTTATTATAGAAGTTATTTTAATCTAATATATTGAATTTTGATATAATGTTTAATAATTATATTTTATGTATGCGTTTTTCTCTCAGTCAGTAAATCAAAATTTTTAAATGTATCTAGGAAATGTACGCACTCCCTTTCAGTGGGCTCACATCCCTCACAGGTTTAGAATCCCTGTTGTAGGTAAGAGAAATGGGGTTTTAGCTGAGTATATCTTTGTCATTGAGACTAAAACCTGAATATACATTCCGAAGTTTGATTTCTCAGGGAAATTGTTTAAGCTGTAGGTGATTCCTGAGGATTTTAGCCTTCTTGAATTCAGTAGTTTGTGTGTTTGATTCCCACCTCAATCTCTAATGATTTGAGTGGTTTGTAGTCTAAACTAATAATTAAGCCATTTATTGGAAAAAGTATAAAACAGGCAAACCAAACTTTTAGTAGGACCGAAGAATTTGGAAGATACTTGTAAGAAATATATACTGTTTGGTTTAATTTGAAAATAAATTAGTTAACAGTTCATTTCGATCATTAGTGACAACTACAATCAACTGTTAATAACGTAGTTTCCTGGTGCGACGAAAATGGTTACGAAATTCCTACGAAAGATAAATATCTTCATTTTTGTCAAAACTGCTCTTCATTCTGATCATATAAACATACGAAACAGATCCCAGTAGTTGATGGAGTAATATGTGTAGATGTAGTATGTATATATATATATATATATATATATATATATATATATATATATATATATATATATATATATAATGGAGTTATATGGTCCAGCAAAGAATTCTTTGATTGGACACTAGATTGGTCTCTTCGTATGTACCCGGTTGAATTTTGAACTTAACACGGTCAAAGCCTATGTGATTTGTGAGCACCCTTCACTTTATTTACGAATTGAACAGTTATCATTCAACAATTACTTTAAAATCATTGTCAATTCTTCTATGTCACCCATTGAGATAGGTTGAACTTACTCCTAGTTTGAAGACGCTGTACGTCATCCATCATTACGATATTGTCCCTTTATAGAGAATAAAATCTATCTCGGAATGAAGCATTTCAAATGTGCAGCCTGCGATGATTTGTTCTCTCTTGTAATGCTCCTAATTTTGTATTAAACCCATTTGGTGATTACATTAAATACAACACTTAATATTTATAATCATAATACTTACCACAATTAATAGATGGATGGAAAATTAGTCATGGTGGTTTAATTAACATCATTTAAAGCTGTCCTCCACACTTGTTTTTATGTGACAGAAAATACTGCTGTTGTATATGACCTTTAACATTTCACATCTTGTTCATACGGTAACGTTTGCCTAAATACTATGAATATGAGTGTTTTGAATCACTTGACTAATTTTGACTGTAATTGTTCCCCTTGCTCTAACCGTACTATATTAAACAAATCACATGCAATAGGCTTTGATACATTTTCCTGGATTCCTTGTAACGTAGGAATTAAATGTCGAATACTGCAGTAAAAACTGTGCTTCCATTGTTCTTGATTCCAAACTTTTACAGTCATTAAAAACGCAGTCAAATAGTACCTTTCTGTTTTGGTACGTAGCTTAAAAAATTTGTAAGTAAATAATAAATTACCTTCCATATCATTTCTTGTTTTATCAGTGCAGCAGTGCAGATAGTGGTTGTCATTGCCTATAATCTGCGGATAGTTCACGTGATTTACATTTTCAAAAAATCATTCCATTTTATTATATGTTACGGTTTATTCTGTAGTTTTAATTCCTATTCCTGTCTTTAAATATTATCAATACTTGTTCTTGTAAATCTATCCTTTTAAGTTAAGAAATTTTAATTAGTGTACATCCACATTCTGATTTTAATTTTAAATGTTATTTTTTCATAAACAGCGTAACTTTTATCTTATGTGTACATAATTTTCCATTCCTTCACTTTTATCAATGATTCAATAACAAATTTAAGGAACGCTGAATCCAACGTCTAACTCGAATTCGCAGAATTCAAACTTTAGTTATTGAAACTCTATAAATGTAACAAATAGCGCGTAATGTCTCAAATTCGCATTCTATTGTTAGTCACGCTCCAATAAGCCTTCATACTTAAAGTGACAACTGAGTAACAAACTAAATTTATAGTGAACACAATGGACCATAGAAAAGCAAATCCTTATACATTTAAATTTGGGAAATGTAATAAATAACCGTTTCATTCAATAAACAGTCTATTTTCAATTAATATAAAAATCCTATTTTTATCTTAATTTTTGTTCAATCAAAACTCAAATTAAGACGTTTCTGCCACCAGCGCTCCTCTGTTTCCAATTGTAAGTAAACAATTGGATATTGAACTGAATTTTGAGTACGTTAGTCCTTAAAAGTAATATTCAATTATTTGAAAGCAACACTGTCTAAGTTTCTTGGTAAATTAAAGTGTAATCACTTGTTAAATCTGCACATACCCAAGTTGGAGTGTTTTTGGTGGGTACATGCAAAAGAAACCAAATAAAAAGCAATTTATATTTTGCTTTTTTCACACCACTGAATAATTAAGTTTCTTTAAAGGTTCTTTACATTCGCGAGATAAAATTAGTTTTTAAAATAAAAGGGTGCAATTTCAAAACATTTTTAATCATGATGTAAATGAAAACATGCATAAAATTTGAACTATCAAGTTTTTAGTTCCAAATAAAATGGAAAGCTGGAAATGATAAAAAGCCATTTTTAGCAATCTTGTCAAGCACAGCGGAATTTTCCAATTTGAATATGAAATTATCACGCATATTTTAGATTCAGTTTAATAAAACAAATTGTCAATCATTTTGGTAAAGTGAATCTAAAATATTTTCATTAACAAATTTGATAATGTATTTTAATTGAATCACTCACTCGAAGAAATGGGAATGATTTAGCACAAAGCAGCTTCTTGGATGTGGAGGTGCCAAAAATGTATGTCAATGTTATATTTTCGTGTGTAAATTTCAGAATATAAATATTTCAGAAATTTAATGTAAGATGATCTTATACTTAAAATTTTGAAAATTTTAAATGTAATATTTCGTCTATATTAAATTATGCGCAAGTTTAAAAACTATTTTGTGAGCAATATAAAATCAGTTTGCTTATTTTAAAGTAATTTTGCCATTTTTGTTATATCGAGAAGATTTAGTTATTGTGAAAATACACATTTTTAACAACCATGCAGTTGGTTAAAGCTGAACAACGATGAAGTTGTAATTAAATTGGTTACAAGCTGTGTTTTGCTTTAATTTTCAATGGCTCTGGAATTTAAAAATTAAATTTTGTCACATTTGTTCAGGATAATTCACAGACCAAGATAAGTCACTTGAATTAAAAAAAAAAAAAAACCCATCAGTTTTTTACAATGTTTGGAATTATTTCATTTATGGGGAATTTCAGAAGCTGTTTTAACAACAAAACTTAGACTTTAAAGACAAATTACCTCTGATTAATTTATTAGTTATCTTCAAAGAAAATATCAACCTATTGGCTACCCATGTTTTCTTATATTTAAACCGTATTTGTATTTCCAAGTACACTTTAAAATATTCACAATAAGTAACACAACATTGTGTATCTTTTAAAAAATTAGTTATTATAAATTTAAAAACAGAAATTACAGCATACGTATTTATTTAAATTATTACAGTTATTACCATACATGGCAGTGCTTTGATCTGATTTTCAATACCTAACTTTTAAATTCTAAGCATTCTAGATTTTCTATGTTTTGAACAAATTTCTTTCATTACCATTTTCTCTATGTCCTAGAACTTGAGTATTTTAAAACTTTCCTATTAAAAATGCCCATAAGAAAATGTCTAATACTGCTCAAGATATGAAATATACAAAATAACTATAAATCTCAAAATAGATTACAGCTGTTGTAGCTATTTTTTTCCCATACAATATTCATAATTCATCACGGAATGTGCTTTCACTTGCATTTAATAGGCGGTAACAGAATGATGACGTAGGTTCTCTCAGTGAAGGCTGCTGCTCACAGAAGTAAATATAAGATTGGAAGAAAAATTAGAGTTGTTATTTTTAATGTTTCATTTTATGTTATAGGTTACCAATATTGGCCAAATGTGCAATTTGGTTTAAGAATTCGTTACCGTTTCAAATTTAGCTCTTTATTATGCTTCAAGGAAAAGTTATTCCTTATTAGTAAACTAATAACTGATCAACTATCTAGCTGCTTAGAAAGTAAAGACAATGATCGTGCCGTCTTAACGAACAAGGAAAAAATGGCTAAATTTCCTTAAAGTGACTTTGAAAATTATTAAATCACGATAAATCATGTTTGTGTTAGTGTGTCACCCAAACCGTAAGCTGTTTAAATCCAGCTTTGCAAACGATTTGAAACTTCGTGGTCAATTATTTAACTTCCGGGAAGATGATACGATTGCTAACATGACTATTTCGATCATTTCTGTATTTTTATTAATATTTTCGATGTTAGCGGTGAGATATGAGTCTTCAGCAACAAAAATACCTGAAGGGAATCAATGAAACAAAAATTATACTAAATTGCCGGTTATAGCATTGCAAATAAAATACTACTTAGAACATTGACCACCTGACTTGCATTTTTACCTTTTATCAAAATAGTGTGCCGAATTTTCTCTTAATGTTATTAACACCCTGTAATTAATGATTGAATGAAACAGCAGAATTAATGTGAACTGTGTGACCTTTACAATGAGTGTAAAATATAAAATTGTTGAATGGTAGAAATATCTAACTACATGCATTTATCGAAAAGAAATATTTTCTTAAAGAAATGATTCCCTTAAAACATTTTATAGCGAAACTCATTTTAAACGTTAAACTACTATAAAAAGTTTTTAAAGAACATAAATAGAAATGATTATCAGTAAGAAAAACATAGTATCAACATTTGCACAAAAATTTCAAAATAAAAACTAAAATGTTATTTTAACGGATGCAGAAGTTGTGCATAATCATAACTGCGACAAATTTGTATATGGTTTGTATTCAAACATGCTTTTTAAATAAAACATTCTACAATTGGACTCCAATTATTTGAATTAATTTTGTAAATTGAAATTTTTTGATATTTTCTGAATAATATGATAAAGAATAAATACTTATACCATAATCTATTTAAATTGAATCTCATCTTTATGTGGACAGAAATTAAATGCATAATAAGTAAGAGAAACGAGAGATTTAATTATTGGACCCTAGATCTAAAAATGCTTATCACAAATCATTAGCTTCGAAAAGGCTATATTTGTAATCATTACACGTATACAATGAGGATATACAAATAGAACCACAAAATCTTGGAGTATATGCACTTACAAATTTCGTGATTATGGAACTGCGACACATCCTGGCTACAATCGAATTTACTCTATGCTTTTTGTAACAAACAAATCGATTCCTTGAGCTGCTGATACCACTTCAACATGCTTTGTTTACACGAGATGTTCCTTTCCATTATTTTTCTAAAAGTGTTCTGCACAGTAAATATTAACAAACAATAAAGAAATTATCATAGGAAAGATTTTTATATTCTTGACTGTCTCAATAATGGAGCGGTAGTCACATAGTTCTATCTCACCCCATGTGAAAGATGGTCAATTTCGGGAACTCATCATTTACGGCAGACACTTCAATTTTGTGGTTCTTCTAGCATCTCGAATGTGTATGAATAATTTTGAAAATATAGCTTTTTCTGGACGAATGAATAATTGAAGTAAGCCCTGTATCCAATGCTAAGAGAACTTGCAGTATTCCACAGAACTAATGTTTAGTTTCAGAATAAGTTTTGGTATTACACTTTTATGAATACTAAACTTATATTCTCTTATACAGGACGCCGACGACAAAGGGCTCCAACACCCCTGCCACCTCAGCCACCCGCACCGGTCATGCCAGCTCAGCCACCACCACCGGCCATTAACATCCAGGCCATATTAAGAAATCAACCGAGGGTTGTACTGAGGCGGTATCTTCCCTCTACACCCCCGGTTCCACCACCACCTCCAAGTTTTACTCCACCACCACCTCCAAGTTTTACTCCACCACCACCTCCAAGTTTTACTCCACCACCACCTCCAGTACAAAATCAGTCGCCACCAACCAATTATAGCCCTTCCCCTCCTGCAGATTTTCCAGCCGTTTTTTCACCACCAAGGAGATTCGTGTATCCATCAACCTCCTCACCTCCAATTTTACCACTTTCTCCTCCTGCTGTTGTGCCGCCGCCGCCGCCTCCTCCTGCTGTTGTGCCGCCGCCGCCTCCTCCTGCTGTTGTGCCGCCGCCGCCGCCTCCTCCTGCCGCTCCTGCTGGTGATTACATTAAATACAACACTTAATATTTATAATCATAATACTTACCACAATTAATAGATGGATGGAAAATTAGTCATGGTGGTTTAATTAACATCATTTAAAGCTGTCATCCGCACTTGTTTTTATGTGACAGAAAATACTGCTGTTGTATATGACCTTTAACATTTCACATCTTGTTCATACGGTAACGTTTGCCTAAATACTATGAATATGAGTGTTTTGAATCTCTTGACTAATCTTGACTGTAATTGTTCCCCTTGCTCTAACCGTACTATATTAAACAAATCACATGCAATAGGCTTTGATACATTTTCCTGGATTCCTTGTAACGTAGGAATTAAATGTCGAATACTGCAGTAAAAACTGTGCTTCCATTGTTCTTGATTCCAAACTTTTACAGTCATTAAAAACGCAGTCAAATAGTACCTTTCTGTTTTGGTACGTAGCTTAAAAAATTTGTAAGTAAATAATAAATTACCTTCCATATCATTTCTTGTTTTATCAGTGCAGCAGTGCAGATAGTGGTTGTCATTGCCTATAATCTGCGGATAGTTCACGTGATTTACATTTTCAAAAAATCATTCCATTTTATTATATGTTACGGTTTATTCTGTAGTTTTAATTCCTATTCCTGTCTTTAAATATTATCAATACTTGTTCTTGTAAATCTATCCTTTTAAGTTAAGAAATTTTAATTAGTGTACATCCACATTCTGATTTTAATTTTAAATGTTATTTTTTCATAAACAGCGTAACTTTTATCTTATGTGTACATAATTTTCCATTCCTTCACTTTTATCAATGATTCAATAACAAATTTAAGGAACGCTGAATCCAACGTCTAACTCGAATTCGCAGAATTCAAACTTTAGTTATTGAAACTCTATAAATGTAACAAATAGCGCGTAATGTCTCAAATTCGCATTCTATTGTTAGTCACGCTCCAATAAGCCTTCATACTTAAAGTGACAACTGAGTAACAAACTAAATTTATAGTGAACACAATGGACCATAGAAAAGCAAATCCTTATACATTTAAATTTGGGAAATGTAATAAATAACCGTTTCATTCAATAAACAGTCTATTTTCAATTAATATAAAAATCCTATTTTTATCTTAATTTTTGTTCAATCAAAACTCAAATTAAGACGTTTCTGCCACCAGCGCTCCTCTGTTTCCAATTGTACGTAAACAATTGGATATTGAACTGAATTTTGAGTACGTTAGTCCTTAAAAGTAATATTCAATTATTTGAAAGCAACACTGTCTAAGTTTCTTGGTAAATTAAAGTGTAATCACTTGTTAAATCTGCACATACCCAAGTTGGAGTGTTTTTGGTGGGTACATGCAAAAGAAACCAAATAAAAAGCAATTTATATTTTGCTTTTTTCACACCACTGAATAATTAAGTTTCTTTAAAGGTTCTTTACATTCGCGAGATGAAATTAGTTTTTAAAGTAAAAGGGTGCAATTTCAAAACATTTTTAATCATGATGTAAATGAAAACATGCATAAAATTTGAACTATCAAGTTTTTAGTTCCAAATAAAATGGAAAGCTGGAAATGATAAAAAGCCATTTTTAGCAATCTTGTCAAGCACAGCGGAATTTTCCAATTTGAATATGAAATTATCACGCATTTTTTAGATTCAGTTTAATAAAACAAATTGTCAATCATTTTGGTAAAGTGAATCTAAAATATTTTCATTAACAAATTTGATAATGTATTTTAATTGAATCACTCACTCGAAGAAATGGGAATGATTTAGCACAAAGCAGCTTCTTGGATGTGGAGGTGCCAAAAATGTATGTCAATGTTATATTTTCGTGTGTAAATTTCAGAATATAAATATTTCAGAAATTTAATGTAAGATGATCTTATACTTAAAATTTTGAAAATTTTAAATGTAATATTTCGTCTACATTAAATTATGCAAGTTTAAAAACTATTTTGTGAGCAATATAAAATCAGTTTGCTTATTTTAAAGTAATTTTGGCATTTTTGTTATATCGAGAAGATTCAGTTACTGTGTAAATACACATTTTTAACAACCATGCAGTTGGTTAAAGCTGAACAACGATGAAGTTGTAATTAAATTGGTTACAAGCTGTGTTTTGCTTCAATTTTCAATGGCTCTGGAATTTAAAAATTAAATTTTGTCACATTTGTTCAGGATAATTCACAAACCAAGATAAGTCACTTGTTTTTTTTTTTTTTTTTAAAAAATTCATCAGTTTTTACAATGTTTGGAATTATTTCGTTTATGGGGAATTTCAAAAGCTGTTTTAACAACAAAACTTAGACTTTAAAGACAAATTACCTCTGATTAATTTATTAGTTATCTTCAAAGAAAATATTAATCTATTGGCTACCCATGTTTTCGTATATTAAAACCGTATTTGTATTTCCAAGTACACTTTAAAATATTCACAATAAATAACACAACATTGTATATCTTTTAAAAAATTAGTTATTATAAATTTAAAAACAGAAATTACTGCGTACGTATTTATTTAAATTATTACAGTTATTACCCTACATGGCAGTGCTTTGATCTGATTTTCAATACATAACTTTTAAATTTTAAGCATTCTAGATTTTCTATGTTTTGAACAAATTTCTTTCATTACCATTTTCTCTATGTCCTAGAACTTGAGTATTTTAAAACTTTCCTATTAAAAACGCCCATAAGAAAATGTCTAATACTGCTCAAGATATGAAATATACAAAATAACTATAAATCTCAAAATAGATTACAGCTGTTGTAGCTATTTTTTTCCCATACAATATTCATAATTCATCACGGAATGTGTTTTCACTTGCATTTAATAGACGGTAACAGAATGATGACGTAGGTTCTCTCAGTGAACGCGCCGAGCTGGCAGCCGAATGGTTAGCTCTCTTGCCTTCGGTTCAACAGTTCGTGGGTTCGAATCCCACCTTGGACATGGATGTTTGTAGTGGTTCGGAATCCACTTTAAGCCGTAAGTCCCGGTCTAATTAGCCCTCGTGTGCAAAAAATGACCGTTGAGCGACAAACAAACCAAACCAAACCTCTCAGTGAAGGCTGCTGCTCACAGAAGTAAATATAAGATTGGAAGAAAAATTAGAGTTATGTTATTTTTAATGTTTCATTTTATGTTATATGTTACCAATATTGGCCAAATGTGCAATTTGGTTTAAGAATTCGTTACCGTTTCAAATTTAGCTCTTTATTATGCTTCAAGGAAAAGTTATTCCTTATTAGTAAACTAATAACTGATTAACTATCTAGCTGCTTAGAAAGTAAAGACCATGATCGTGCCGTCTTAACGAACAAGGAAAAAATGGCTAAATTTCCTTAAAGTGACTTTTGAAAATTATTAAATCCCGATAAATCATGTTTGTGTTAGTGTGTCACCCAAACCGTAAGCTGTTTAAATCCAGCTTTGCAAACGATTTGAAACTTCGTGGTCAATTATTTAACTTCCGGGAAGATGCTACGATTGCTAACATGACTATTTCGATCATTTCTGTATTTTTATTAATATTTTCGATGTTAGCGGTGAGATATGAGTCTTCAGCAACAAAAATACCTGAAGGGAATCAATGAAACTAAAATTATACTAAATTGCCGGTTATAGCATTGCAAATAAAATACTACTTAGAACATTGACCACCTGACTTGCATTTTTACCTTTTATCAAAATAGTGTGCCGAATTTTCTCTTAATGTTTGTAACACCCTGTAATTAATGATTGAATGAAACAGCAGAATTAATGTGAACTGTGTGACCTTTACAATGAGTGTAAAATATAAAATTGTTGAAAGGTAGAAATATCTAACTACATGCATTTATCGAAAAGAAATATTTTCTTAAAGAAATGATTCCTTTAAAACATTTTATAGCGAAACTCATTTTAAACGTTAAACTACTATAAAAAGTTTTTAAAGAACATAAATAGAAATGATTATCAGTAAGAAAAACTTAGTATCAACATTTGCACAAAAATTTCAAAATAAAAACTAAAATGTTATTCTAACGGATGCAGAAGTTGTGCATAATCAAAACTGCGACAAATTTGTATATGGTTTGTATTCAAACATGCTTTTTAAATAAAACATTCTACAATTGGACTCCAATTATTTGAATTAATTTTGTAAATTGAAACTTTTTTGATATTTTCTGAATAATATGATAAAGGATAAATACGTATACCATAATCTATTTAAATTGAATCTCATCTTTATGTGGACAGAAATTAAATACATAATAAGTAAGAGAAACGAGAGATTTAATTATTGGACCCTAGATCTAAAAAATGGTTAGCACAAATCATTAGTTTCGAAAAGGCTATATTTGCAATCATTACACGTATACACATGAGGATATACAAATAGAACCACAAAATCTTGGAGTATATGCGCTTACAAATTTCGTGATTATGGAACTGCGACACATCCTGGCTACAATCGAATTTACTCTATGCTTTTTGTAACAAACAAATTGATTCCTTGAGCTGCTGATACCACTACAACATGCTTTGTTTACACGAGATGTTCCTTTCTATTTTTCTAAAAGTGTTCTGCACAGTAAATATTAACATACAATAAACAAATTATCATAGGAAAGATTTTTATATTCT
This sequence comes from Latrodectus hesperus, assembly GCA_037975125.1. NCBI lineage: Eukaryota > Metazoa > Arthropoda > Arachnida > Araneae > Theridiidae > Latrodectus > Latrodectus hesperus. The sequence continues at coordinate 35,245 of JAJQOW010000936.1, forward strand.
TGACTGTCTCAATAATGGAGCGGTAGTCACATCGTTCTATCTCACCCCATGTGAAAGATGGTCAATTTCGGGAACTCATCATTTACGGCAGACACTTCAATTTTGTGGTTCTTCTAGCATCTCGAATGTGTATGAATAATTTTGAAAATATAGCTTTTTCTGGACGAATGAATAATTGAAGTAAGCCCTGTATCCACTGCTAAGAGAACTTGCAGTATTCCACAGAACTAATGTTTAGTTTAAGAATAAGTTTTGGTATTAAACTTTTATGAATACTAAACTTATATTCTCTTATACAGGACGTCGACGACAAAGGGCTCCAACACCCCCACCGGCCGTGCCACCTCAGCCACCCGCACCGGTCATGCCAGCTCAGCCACCACCACCGGCCATTAACATCCAGGCCATATTAAGAAATCCACCGAGGGTTGTATTGAGGCGGTATCATCCCTATACACCCCCGGTTCCACCTCCAGCGCCGAGTTTTACTCCACCTCCAGCGCCGAGTTTTACTCCACCTCCAGCGCCGAGTTTTACTCCACCTCCAGCGCCAAGTTTTACTCCACCTCCAGCGCCGAGTTTTACTCCACCTCCAGCGCCGAGTTTTACTCCACCTCCAGCGCCGAGTTTTACTCCACCTCCAGGGCCGAGTTTTACTCCACCTCCAGGGCCGAGTTTTACTCCACCTCCAGGGCCGAGTTTTGCTCCACCTCCACGCCGAGTTTTGCTCCACCTCCAGCGCCGAGTTTTGCTCCACCTCCAGCGCCGAGTTTTGCTCCACCTCCAGCGCCGAGTTTTGCTCCACCTCCAGCGCCGAGTTTTGCTCCACCTCCAGCGCCGAGTTTTGCTCCACCTCCAGCGCCGAGTTTTGCTCCACCACCACCGCCGAGTTTTGCTCCACCACCACCGCCGAGTTTTGCTCCACCACCACCGCCGAGTTTTGCTCCACCACCACCGCCGAGTTTTGCTCCACCACCACCGCCGAGTTTTGCTCCACCACCACCTCCAGGACAAAATCAGTCGCCACCAACCAATTATAGCCCTTCCCCTCCTGCTGATTTTCCAGCCGTTTTTTCACCACCAAGGAGATTCGTATATCCATCAACCTCCTCACCTCCAATTTTACCACTTTCTCCTCCTGCTGTTGTGCCGCCGCCGCCTCCTCCTGCTGTTGTGCCGCCGCCGCCTCCTCCTGCTGTTGTGCCGCCGCCGCCTCCTCCTCCTGCTGTTGTGCCGCCGCCGCCTCCTCCTCCTGCTGTTGTGCCGCCGCCGCCTCCTCCTGCTGTTGTGCCGCCGCCGCCTCCTCCTGCTGTTGTGCCGCCGCCTCCTCCTGCTGTTGTGCCGCCGCCGCCTCCTGCTGTTGTGCCGCCGCCTCCTCCTGCTGTTGTGCCGCCGCCGCCGCCTCCTCCTGCTGTTGTGCCGCCGCCGCCGCCTCCTCCTGCTGTTGTGCCGCCGCCGCCGCCTCCTCCTGCTGTTGTGCCGCCGCCGCCGCCTCCTCCTGCTGTTGTGCGCGCCGCCGCCTCCTCCTGCTGTTGTGCCGCCGCCGCCGCCTCCTCCTGCTGTTGTGCCGCCGCCGCCTCCTCCTGCTGTTGTGCCGCCGCCGCCTCCTCCTGCTGTTGTGCCGCCGCCGCCTCCTCCACCACCTCCAACTGGTTCCGCTCAGTTGCCACTCAGGCGGAGTGGCAGGAGACGTTTTCATCCATTCCGATTTTGGATAGGCGAACGGCTCAGGTATGTGAGAGACAGTTTTGGCAACATACAATTAAAGCATTATACAAGTTATTTCGTCGAAGCTCCTTAAATTCATTGTTCCATACCTGAGCCGTTTTTACCACCTCCACCGTATTCCCCAATCAGCTGTCGTCTTCGGACAGAAGGCTTTGTGAGTGTTCTGAAATTAATATGAAACGTTTTCAGAAAATTGATATTTTTTAAAATTTCTGAGCTATTTTCTCTAATGTTTTATAAACTAATATTTCTTACCGTATAGTGCTTTGTAAGTGACGTTTACACTATTTTAAAATGTTCACCCTAAGTATTTTGATATCATTTAAGAAAGGGTTGAAAATTCTTTAATATTTCTAGAGAATTACTGAAACAAGCTCATGAAGGAGCAATGAGTAGTGAGTAAAAATATTAGAAGAGAAAGTACTAATGATTATATTACTGCTCTTAGAAATCTGTGATTTTACATATTTTTAGCCAAACGGTGAAAGTACTTTAGTAAATGTAGTCTAAAGAATGCTATTAATCACAATTGAAGCTGATAATTCGCGTAAATTATTAAGTTTAATAATGCTACAGTTATTGGTAGGATAATATACATATATTATCCTTATTTTTTAGTTTAGTATGCTCAAATCTATTGAAAGAATTCAGTAACCTGATTGTATTTTTCAAGACTTTACAGGGTGTACTTTGAGGAATCTTTAATATAAAGTAAACATATAAAATTTTCACAGCTTGAATGAGAGATCTTTAAAATTTAAAGCTTATGAATATTTTCCTATTCTCAACTTTAAATGTTTTTTTCGAAGATTACGTGGTAGTTTTGAAACGAATTTGAATGTATGCAAGATGCACATTTTCTAATTCTTAGTTTTAAAACATGGTGTTGCATTTTGAAACTTTATATATTTATTGAGAAATTTGAAGAGAAGTTAATATTTAGATTGCAAAAATTCTAGGAATCACAAAATTTTTACGAAACCTGATTTAATTAGTAATTTGAAATTTAAAAATTCAAATATTAGGAAATTTTAAATTTAAACCTTAAGGATATATTTGTAAATTGAATAATACAGTAGTATTTAAAAAGTTAAAATTATAAATCGAAGCATTCGAAAAAAATTTCTTTTCATACATTGCAAACTTAAGTGTTTTTAACGGTATAAAAACATTAGTTAACTAGCATAAAAGGCAAAGTTTATTTTAATGGGCAATTCTCTTAGGAAAATTATTAAAGATTTTATTCTTACTATCCATGTAATTCATAAAACCGATGTTTTCCATAATTATTAAAAAGATAATATTTTTTAAGCATTTAAATCCAAAAATACTAGAAGAACATAGCCGAATTTCTACGCCACAATTTCTATCTCCCCCGTATACACTTAAAAATTTTCAGTGAAATAGAGATTTAATGCAAGCAATCCCACATTAGACATTTAATTGTGAAATACATCTATTTTCCATTAAACCCTGTAGTTTTGTTTCGCATAAATTTGTAGAATACATGTAAATGATCACTAGCTTTGCCAAAACAATTTTTAATAAGTTATAAATCGAGAAAAATGTTTCGAAATTGGAGTGCTTTGATCGTAAATGAGCTGCTTTTCAAGTTCTAAGGTACTTTGAATTATTTATGCTTTTGTTTCAAAACTATGATATCAATTAACGCATTTAAAAATATAAAAACTTCTGCAGAAGTGCTCTAGAGAGCCAACTAAACATAAATTTTGCTGTCACACTTTTCTTGTCTGATATCTAACATAATACTGATTTCACTAACAATAATTTACCAAATAACCTATTAATCATTACAACAAAAAGCATAAATAATTCAATTTAGCGAACAGAGAAGCTTATCAAGGCGTTAATATGACGCGACTAATAATCTGAAACATGTGATTAATTCTTGTGGCAGAGAAACTAAGTTGTAGGAAATGAGGAATAAAAGCTATACTAGCCGATGTAATGCTTTAAAATGACATCTCATTCAAATATAGAATATTGATAATTGTGGTATAAGAAATAGACTTGAAAAACAAATCCTAAAGTTTTTATAAATCGAAATTTTTAAAACTCCGTTCTAAACAGACTTGCATAGTTAAAATATTTTAATTTCCTTAAATTAAGTTCATAAGTTTATGCATTTATCATTAGATACGTACTAAAGGATTTGTATGATTTTCTATAATTCAAAGATAATTGATTTATTTTAAGTGATTTGAAGTATTCTGGTAAATTAAATCAGGACAGTATATGTTCAAAAATGCATGAACGCAAAATCTCGTATTTCTTATTGCTGAGAGTAATTAGATTCTCATTAAAAATGTTTACTTTAGGAAAAAGTTACGTATGATTGAACTTGTTGTAAATCTATATAAAGATACATTTATAAAAAGCTTTGTATTCGTTTACACATGCTAAATTTAATACCATCTGTTTTGTAATAAATGGATGTGCAGCTATTACAAGATGTCCCGTGTAGAGCTCTCAAGTTAGTGAAGTCATCAGTTAGAACAAATTGGGTAAGTCGAATTACTTTTCTTGAATTTTGTTTTTTAAATATTGAGTTACATACATTGATTATTAGTTGACCATTATAGTGCTGATTTCATGTCAGTGTCTCGAGTCTTAATTTATGGATAGATTGTTCTAAAGTAGAAATGGTAGCGTAAGATTCTAATTGAACAGCTTTCGTTCTAAATTTATCGTAGTTAACCATTTTATCTAAAGGAATTCTGCTTATAAATATATTTATTTCTTGATTTTTTTTCTGTAGATGCTCATCTATAAAATGGCTTTGTTTTTATGAAAATCATTAAAAATTATTATTCATACAACTAAATTTAAAAGTTTTCTAAATTTCATAAATACAGAATGTAAGCAAAAATTATGCCGTTTCGTTAGCACTGCACTGATAATTTTTCTTTTAAAATTGTCGTTTATTTTAACTATAAATTTCAGTGGTATATTATAATGAAAATTTCCTTTGGCAAGTTTTGTGAAAGAATACATATTAGTTTTAAATAGAATTAAAATAACTCAAATATTTCTAAACTTAAAGTGTCTTTCGTTTTCACTGGTTCATACCGTTTAACAACTTATATGTGAATTATATTGTTGAGAAACTTGTTTACATTAGACACTTCTGGGGAAGAATAAATTTACTCTATAATTCGGGAAACAATTTAAATTTTACTTGCTTGTAGGATATCTAATCAAATTTTCCTGAAAAAGTTTTACTTAATAAAATCAAAATTTTTAATTATCTATCTATGCAAGAACTAAAGCTGTTATGGGCAGAATAAGATTTCTCCCTTTTTGAGTTTATATGGTTACTCTAAACTCATTCTGAAAGACTCGCATGATTCTGTCCATAGTTGAATTAAATGGCCACTAAGAAATACATTTAAAGAATAGAATTTGCGTAAGTACATCTGCGTATGAGTAACTTAACTTTATAGTTTTTATTTTAAAATGCTTTGAATGTTTCCGAAATTTTGATTACAGCATTTATAATTAATTTAAAACTTGATTAGTACTGATTTGAATTGATAGCCGAGCTGGCAGCCAAATGGTTAGCGTTCTTGCCTTCGGTTTAAAAGTTTGTGTGTTCGAAAAAAAAAAGAAAGAAACTGGTAGGTGAAATACATGAATATTAACAAATGGTGATTGTGCTACAAACTAAGTGAGAAATAGGGGGTAAATTACAAAATTTGTGTAACATATGAAGAAGAGCTATGCAAAGTAAGGCAGAGTTTTAGGTAAATGGGTGAGGCAAGAGGATAGATATGACACAGGGTTGGAGGAGTTATTACTAGCTGGTGTCGTCATTGGAACCAAGTAAAAAGGCTTTCCTGAATAATTAGAAAATCCATGAGTTGGTTCAACTTTCTTCTGGAAATCTTGTTATTTAGGATTGCTTTCTTCCACACCACTATCCATCTGGTGGCAGGGCCTGACAGGTGCCAAGAAGCTGTTAATGGGCAAGCCGTGATGAAATGGAGAGGATCGCCAATATCTCCACAAGTGCAATTAGGTGAGACTGCCAGATCCATTCGGTGAAAGTACGCAAGAAAAGGGCTATGGCCGGACATAAATAGAATTTCATTTCTTGTCAAGCTTAATGGTTTCATTGAGACAGTAGGTTCCATCTCATGAATAAGGCGCCCTGTATTGGCATCCTTCCAGCTTTGTTGCCAGTTAACAAGAATCCATTTCTGACATTCTTGTTTGAGATGACAGCGTGGGAGTGGAACAATAAGAGGTTGGAGTGAGGATGAGGTTGCACTCTTCGCTTCCTTATCAGCTTCCTCGTTGCCTTCTGTTCCAGCATGGGTCTTAATCAATTTTAGTTGGATGGACAAGAAATTAACTAATTCAGCTTGGACAGAGCGAGCTATAGGACTTGTTGATGCTGGGTTGCTGATAGATTTAAGTGCTGCCTGGCTATCTGACCAGTCGTTGCCTTTTTGCGAACTTAACAGCTTCTTTGATTGCAATTACCTCTGCCTGGAAGACAGAGTTCGCATTGCGGAGTCTGTGCTTCCATGTGTGGATTTTAGAGTTGTTTAGGTAGGCAACAAAAGCTGTGCCTACTCCTTCAAGTTTTGATCCAAAAGTTTTGCTAGAATATTTTCTGCAATTTCCAGATCACTTCCCTTTGGTTGCCAATAGAATCAACAAAGAGATGTGAAGGTGGAACAACCTCTTTGAAGATTGCCTTATAAACTTTGCCATAGGGAAAGCTTGCAGCACTGCAAAATTCCTTCCAGTTCTTTTTTGTGCTTCTAAGTTGTTTGGTGTAAATTGTACGTTTGTTCTTATACTGTTTATATAACCCCTCTTTATCTTGTGCTGGGGCTCTTTGATAACGCCTCCTGAAGGCTCGAAGTTCTTTTCTTGCGATCTGGAGAGGTTGTGTCCACCATTTAGGGGTGATCTTATGATTGGTTCTTTGATTTTGTAACAAGAACTACAGCAAGATGTAATGGTAGCTTGAAGAGTCGAGGCAGCTTCTTCCAGATCAGTTAAATTGTGGCTGTTAGCAATTGACTGGGTTAGATTATTGATATGGCGCTGGAGAAGTTTGCAAAATTTATCATGTCCACCAAATTTGGTTTTATATCTTTTAAATTGGAAGGAGGTAGTTCTATAGTTGAATAAAACCTTTATATATTGATGATCACTTAAAGTCTCCTCGTCCTAAACTTCCCAAGTAATATCGTTAGCCATTTCAGCATTCGTGACCAACGTTAAGTCTGGCCATCCTTGTTGAAATTTATTGGTGAAAGTTGGCAGGGAGTCTTGTGAGTTGAGAATAAAAAGATCATTGGCTAGGATGAAATCCACTGCTTGTTCCCCTCGTGAATCATCATTGGGGTAACCCCAGGTTTGGCAGTGGGCATTCAGATCTGCGCCAATGATAGTATTTCCTGAACAAGCAGTTCTAAGAGCATTATCCAATTCACTTAGAGTTACGGAAAGGTCTGTAGTTGTGGCCACAGCTGAACTCCTTGTTCTGTGGTTTGGAGGAGGGTTGTAGGCTGAAATGATGTTCAAGGAGGCCTCCTCAAAGGTTACCCTAATCGTTACTGTTTCTGAGCTGTGGAGGAAGGTCGGTTTAAGTTTCTGGGAAGTGCAAATTATTCCGGTCTTGTGGTTGATTGAAGACCAACAAGACCAATTCTGGGGGATGCATGAAATTCTACCATCCTGTAGGAAAGGCTCTTGTAAAATAAAAAGATCAACCTTATTGTCTTCTGCTGTAATCCGGAGGAGATCCATAGGCGGCTTTAATTTCCTGGTATTTATTTGAATGATCGTGAGAGGGTCTTGAACATTTCTGGTGAAATGCGATTGGATAAGGGGATAGATGGAATGATTTATGGAATGTGAATTTGCGAGAAAATTACTAAGTTGTGAGATCATATTCTGAGTTCTGGTCTGTTGGTCAGATGATTGCATCTTGGATGTGAGTCTAAGTATCTCTGCGGTTGCTTTTTGAAGTTGGCGTAGGTCGTGTTGGAAACAACATCCTGCACTAAATAGACGTAATATGGGCAGTTGGGGTCTGCTGTAGTATGGTCAGTATGGAACTTTGTTCTGCATCTCCTGTTGGAAGAGCTGCAGTTGATGCAGTGGAGCGTAGAAGCTCTGCATGTCGTCGTTGTATGTGATCCTCCACAGTTTCCACCGTAGGTATGATGAGTACAGTCTTCCTGTTCATGCCCGAACCTTTGGAAGCTGAAACAGCGGATAAGGCCGTAGTGTTCTTTAAATCTATAGCATTTTCCCCTGTGCCAAAGGGTGCTGCCATTAATGACCCTAAAGACCTCAGGTTGAAGGACCATTACCAGATTGTATCTTCGTAAACTGCGTCTCAAGCAGTGGAATCGCACAATTTGATTTTCTTGGATATACTTGCAGCTATGCAAAAGGTGGTCCATGAAATCAGTTGGGTGTGTGGTTTCCGTAAGGCTTTGGATCACCACTCTTGGAAGCCTTAGCACATTGATGTTAGTAGGTTGAGTAGCCTTTGCTGGGTGCTGTGAGATAGGTGCAAAGGATTGAGGCTTTGTAGCCCTTGTTTGCCTTTTGACTATAGTGGCGAAACTTTCTCCGCAGAAATTGTGCGAAACATCTTGTGCACTAGCTGTTTTGCTAGCCTCTTGGATGTGTCGCTTTCTGTTTCGTGTTCCTGAGGAATATTCATTTTAATTATTTTGGTTTTTCTTTGAGCCCTTTAAAGAGGTTGGTCTTGGCAACATGTTTTTAATGCTGAAAGTTTGGACAGCTTTTTCCTCCAACTTTAGCTCACTCGTCTGTGTAAGTTTGTTATTTGTTTCATGAACCAGTGAGACTGGGCTAAATTTGTGCTCAAGAAGATGTAGCAAAGTGTTAAGTTCTCCCCGAATAGAGAGTGGTAAATACTGTTTATTGTAACGAGAACCTGATTCAATCAACTCTCTGCACCTATCTAAAATGTGCTTAGGTGTATTGTAACAGAACTAACCAAACCGCCCCACCCGAAGGTAGCCGAGCTGGCAGCCGAATGGTTAGCGCTCTTGCCTTCGGGTCAACAGTTCGTGGGTTCGAATCCCACCTTGGGCATGGATGTTTGTAGTGGTTCGGATTCCACTTTAAACCGTAAGTCCCGGTCTAATTAGCCCTCGTGTGCAAAAAATGACCGTTGAGCGACAAACAAACCAAACCACCCGAAGGTATACGGTGATTACGATGACTAATCGATGGAGAAATCCACCCAGGACGAGGAGGCCATGTGCTGCCGAGTAGCCATGGGTACTTCCAATCTAGCACTGCCACAAATGGTGCAAGCCAGGTGCCAAAGTCCATCACTACCCAGGAACCGGCAGGCATTGCCCGCAACCCGGCAACCACCATCCAGGGTCAACCAAGACCCTGTCCCCAACTAAAGATTTAAATCATAGGGCATCTTGCCCTTAATAAAAAATAAAATACATACAATTTGTATATAAATAAAATTACAGCTCGTAAGAAATGTATATACAGAAACTATTTAGCTAAAATTACAATGTTATTATATATTACAGCAATTTATGGTAATTTACTATAAAATAGTGTTTTATTTACGCTACATACTGAGTGTTACAATTAGTTGAAAGTTGTTTTGTAATCTTGTTATAATAATTTTCTTAATGCCCTCCTTAAAACCTGAGTGGCGCAAAAGTTCTTTTATAGTCTTGTCTTTATAATTGTATGGGAAATGTTTCTTTCGGGTATTAGCAAATTCCTTACATTCATAAATCATATGTTCAACAGTTTCTATATCGCTGTCAGCAGGACATGAAGGATTCTTATTATGAAATCTGTTCTGATATTCGCCAAATATTCCATGGCCAGTTATTATTTGGTTTATATAGAAATCCGCCATAAGCCGCTTTGTGGAGACTGCCCCATATATATATCGTGAAGTCTGCGTGTTTTACTAGAAGTGTTCAATCTATTAGGTGTATTGTAAGACATCATTTGCCCTTCGCAGCCCATTTCTATTCCAGTATGATCAACAGCTTCCAATGCAGTTGTAGGGTTAACATTTCCCTTCGCATTCTTGTCTTCGTTTTGAGGGCAGCCTTTGGCTGTGCGTCCATTTGTAATCTTTTTTACCATAGTCAGGAGGATCAATGAAGAGTCAAGTGACCCAGATGCCATAGTTTATCTCCGCTCATCAATCTGTGCATTCTATAAAGCTTCCTTTTAGGAAAAAATCCAAAATTTTTTCCCATAATTATCAGTTTTCATGCTTCAGTCTTCATACTAAGTTTGAATGCTGCATAAATAAATGCTTGTTGTCTTTTTTCTATTTCATGAAATGATTGAGAAATAATTCTCATCTAAATGATTCCTTTCTTTCCATTTACTCTTTTTTCCCGAATCTTAAATTCACAGCACAATTACAATTCAAAAAGAATATTTTTCAGATCAATAAGTGAGAAATGAAGAGTGTGTGACAAAAGTGAATATTGATGATAGCCAGAATACACAGAAAAACACGCCGAAAAATATTTCACCAACTTTTTAAAAATTAAGACTGTTTTTTTCAAAAGCTTTTATGTAATACATCTCGTTAGATTTATAAATCTTTAAAATAACTAAACGAGACTATTTAGTGCTGTAAAATATAATTTTCAGTTATTTTATGCATTAGCATCATGTTTAACTGGAAACTCTTAAATATTTGCTTTTGAACAAACTTCAGTCGGGGCAGTTTTAAGCTGTTATTTTAATATGCGGTATTCAAAAATATCCGCAGCCTGCTTACTTACACCGCATTCATTTAATAGTTTTTTATAACAATAAAATCCACTTAAGTTTTCCTCTGGTAGAATGTGTGCAGAGATATTAGCCGGCGGTTTAGCGCTCTTGCCTTTAGTTCAAAAGTTCGTGCGTTGGGATCTCGCCTTGTGCTTACAGTTTTGTAGTGGTTTGGAATCTATTTTAAATTGAAGGTAGCACGCTGTGTAAATATGTTGAACCAGATGTGAAATTATTTAGGTGGAATGCAACGAAGTGGGGTTATAGTTTTAAACATTTCACAAATCGAGGTACCACTTTTGAAAAAATATAATACGTAGATTTATATTGGTCCTTATATTTTAATTTTAAGTACACACTTTCTTCAAATGAGGAAACAGTACCGCGCAATTAGCTGTCTGCAAGTTAATGATATTCACATCGATTAAATTTACCATGCATTTTTATTTAAAATTTGTAGAACCTGGCCTTGACTTATCTTGTAGCATAGCGTAATATACAAAATAGTCGATAACTGGTCGCGTTAATTACAAAGAAATATTTAAAATTTTTTATCCTTTTTCTCATTTTCAACAATTTCAAAATATCTTAATCATACTGATGGTAGTTGTAAAAAGCAAGTATCTACCTTACAAGCTAATAATTTGGAAAGTAAATTTATAAAAGCAATATGAGTATTTTTTACTTAGAGATTGTGCAAAAATATAACTTTTAATTTAATATGATGCATTTAAACGGAAATTTTTTATTAAATTTAGATATGTAATACTAGATGAATATATGTATGTAATTCTAAATTCGTTGGGAGAGAGATGGGAAAGGTTTTATGCAGTAAATATTAAAGGGCAAAATTAGTATTACACTAAATTGCTTTTTCACATTACTCAACTTAGCAATGTTTTGTTTGATTTAAAATAAATGTGGCAATATTCATGTTTAAACTTTGGTCTACCATTCAACGTAAAAATATTTATATTTGTGTTTAAAAGTGTGATTCGCGAAATTTCTATTTCTGTTGCAATTGATACTCCGAGTCTTAAAGATTACAAATGGGGCCCCTTATTTACGCGAGTCATTGGATTAAAGATATAAAAAAAATAAATAAAAATAAAAAAAATAGAAATTTCGTAATCACATTTTAAACTTATGTTGCCATGGCATACATACACCTACACATAATTATAACAATGCCTAACACATTAACACACACAATCCAATATCGTATAAATATTTTTAATTAAATGGTAGATTATTATTCGTGTCTTTATAATATATTTAAAACTTGTACGCGTGTCTAGATTCTATTATGAACTGCTTTGTTTTGAAATATAAAAAGCAATTTAGCAGAGAGAGTTAAAAATATTTAAAATATAAATCCAACATAAGCAGTCTTTTGTCCTTCGAGAATTATTTCTGTCAACTATAAATGATTTAGGGGTAACTTTTGCAAAATTCGTTTTACACTGAGAATTTAAAGTAAATTTTAATTATTTAAAAAGAATAACGTTAACTTGCAGCAGCAACAGAAAGGTGTCTAAATGAATGCAGTAAATTATTTTTATCCCCTACAAATTTATTTTGCTGATTTTAGAAATTAAGTATAGCACTGTACTCTTAGACTCAATGGGGATTTCAATGGCTTTTTTTATATAGAGTTAAATTTCCAGAGTGAAAAACTAATGATTATCGCTTTGGTCTTTCATTCAACAATGTGGCTTTGGTTCCCACAATCAGCTTGGATGCTTATAGTGGTTCGAAATCTAATTTAAAGACCAGTTCTAGGTTTCATTAGCCATTTTAATAAAAGAAACTACATTTGTGCGATAAAGGTTTCATTGCATTTTATTAAAGATTTTGTATCTGGTTCAAAACATATTTTACACCTGTTTCAGCACATACTTATTGAGTTCAGATTTTACCAGGACCAAACGCACCTAACTTTTGATGTTTCAGTCCAGTTACTAAAGGCAGAGTGGGCAGTCGAATGGTTAGTGTTTTTAACTGTTAGTGATTCCCAATCGTACCTTGGATGATTGCACTTCAGAATCCACTTAAGACTATAACTACTGATCTAGCTGCTCTTTGTGTGCAAAGAGGACAATTTGTTGGGTAGCCAAACCTAGTTATCAATTGAAAAGACAGACATTACTGCGTTTTTCGTTGCATTAAATTAAAAACACAAAAGATTTTTTCTATACTTTGTTCTGAAACAAAGAATTAACAAATCACTTTTGACACGTCTTTCAGTTGACTTACCGCGGAAGGAAGGAGGGAGAAAGACGCGTTTTCGCCAAGCTCCGATTCATTGCCGCTAACTTAGTGTAAAAATATTGCTCTATTAAATAATTTTTACATCAATCGATGCAGTTTTGCATTTTACATCATCAGTAAGAATTTCAAGTGATTTCTTGAATAATGAAAGGAGCTATTAGCATTTAAGCGAGAAAGCTTTCCTACTATGTAATATGATGCTACTGCGCTTTTAACAAAGACTGCCTAGCAACCGATCGCTCACCCCCAGCAACGGAGTTGTGTGACTTTGACAGTATCGTTAATTAAGCAACCGCAATTAACTATTTAATTACCATTGCACTGCAGATCAGTGTGAAACTTATCGCTCTATCAACCTTGTGAATTGTTTGCTTTTTGGATAACAAGAACTTTTATTTTCAACAATTTACATCAGAAGCATTGGACTTATTTCAACTTCATGGCAGCAATTAATCTCATTATGAGTGGCTAAATTTACAGGTAAGTGCCCAGATGTCGTATTATTTAGTTCCGCACATTGATTCAGTGCATTTTGTTATATAGATTGTGTTGATAGGACAATTGGATCCGGAGTTGTTAAACTTTTAATAAATGTAAAATTCATGTTTTTGCTAGTTTTTGCTGAAATTTCTTCTAATTTCTTAACTATTTATTAATAACTTCGGATCTAGATGTCCTATCATTCTAAATTAAATTTTAACTTGGAGTGAATAGTCTACGGTTTCTAAAAATGTTTTGTTTCTAAATGTATCTGCAATTGTTAACTTTCAAAAAATATTTTAATTTTCGTTCCTTCACGTGTATTTTTGTTTATTTTACCTTTTCTAAAAGTTTCTTTCATTTTAAAACCGCCATAAAAATTAAATTTTTAACAATTTCACTCCAATATTTTTATATTAATTAGACACAGATTCCTGTGAATAAAAATAAGTTTTTCATTTTTAAAAAATAATTATAATTTAATGATTTATGGCCTAATTAGTGTATCTTAGGATTTGTATTTTTCTTAATTCCACCAACGGTTCTTCTTTCCTCCCCTAAGTATATGTATTGCTACTATGATATTTTCCAAGTCCACTTTTTCACCCATGCACAGGTCCCCCTTTTTCATTTTCCTTTAACCCTTTGGTTACCAATTTCCTCTTAATTAAATTTATTAAATAGTAATCAGCGTTTTTCTCAGCTTCTAATAATCGTAAAGATGTGGGACTGCTTTTTAAGTTCCTAATTTTACAGTATGCTTCTAATAAGGTCATTAGAAGTCATTAATCTAATATTAATTTAATTTTTTTTTTTATCTATAGTCCACTATTTGGACATTAACTTTCTTTTGTTACCAGCTAAGCCTAAATTAGGGAAGTAAATTTCATTTTTAATCTTTATACTTTTTATATTATTTATATTTATTTATTTTTAAATCTTATTTTGGCATTTTAACTTCTTTTTGATTTTGACAATATGGACTTCAACTTTTTTGCCTCCTTAGCTAAACTTTTTTTTTTTTTTTTTTTTTTTTAGGCAATTCATGCCTTTAAGAAGTATAGTTTTCTAACTTTATGAACAAGAACTACTAATAAAAATTACTGAATGAATAAATAAAAATTAAGTGAATAAAAACCCCACTCAATTATTAAACTTTAATATCTATTAATCATCTTATTCACTCTACTAATAATAAATTAGTTAAGTATTTAAACTTTTATATGCTTTATTTTCATTTTTTGTTTTTCAATTATAATTTTAATTTTATAATTTCTTTGTAAAAAATAAAAAAAATAAAAAAAGGAAAAAAAATTAATTTCTTTCTTATTTTAATGATTATATTATTGTAAATGATTTCATATTAAATCTTATTTACTTGTTTTATTAATGTGGGCTTGGGAAATAGTTGCGGTAGGATTAAAAGGACCAATTCACCATAGCGAATTTTTGTTCCTTGTTTTTTTATCATTTTTCTCTATCTTTCTCTTCCCATATTCTTTAGTTAGAATTTACCCACAAATTTCCACACTTAAGAAAGAGCAATACTAATTTGGCTTTCACTGAAAAAAAAAATCTACGTAAATTAATAATTTTAATCGATTTCAAACAATACTTCAAAAAAGGGAGGGGGTAAAATTCTTTTATTAATATTAAATCCTAGTTTATTTCAGCTCCTAATTAAATTTGGAAAAGTTGTGTTTTAAATTTTATACAACGCAGGTGATCTTTTACCTAGGAATTTTACTGAAACTAATTTTATATATTTTTATTACAATTATTACCATTATTAAAAAAAAATTAAATTGTAAATTTACTATGTACATCATTTATATTTCTATAGCACAGGAATCTGTTTTATTTTATTTTTTTTTATTTTATTAATTTATTTACAAGATGCACAGATTGATGAGCGGAGATAAACTATGGCATCTGGGTCACTTGTCTCTTCATTGACTTTCCTGACTATGGTAAAAAAGATTACCAATGAACGCACAGCCAAAGACTGCTCTCAAAACGAAGACAAGAATGCGAAGGGAAATGTTAACCCTACAACTGCATTGGAAGCTATTGATCATGCTGGAATAGAAATGGGCTGCGAAGGGCAAAGGATGTCTTACAATACACCTAAGCACATTTTAGATAGGTGCAGGAAGTTGATTGAATCAGGTTCTCGTTACAATAAACAGTATTTACCACTCTCTATTCGGGGAGAACTTAACACTTTGCTACATCTTCTTGAGCACAAATTTAGCCCAGTCTCACTGGTTCATGAAACGAACAACAAACTTACACAGACGAGTGAGCTAAAGTTGGAGGAAAAAGCTGTGCAAACTTTCAGCATTAAAAACATGTTGCCAAAAGCAACCTCTTTAAAGGGCTCAAAGAAAAACCAAAATAATAAAAATGAATATTCCTCAGGAACACGAAACAGCAAGCGACACATCCAAGAGGGTAGCAAAACAGCTAGTACACAAGATGTTTCGCACAAATTCTGCGGAGAAAGTTTCGCCACTGTAGTCAAAAAGCAAACAAAACTAGATGATGAGGCAACCCCTCTGCAGTTTTTGCCGGACACTCTACACATTTTTACAGATGGATCAAAACTTGAAGAAGGAGTAGGCACAGCTTTTGTTGCCTACCTAAACAACTCTAAAATCCACACATGGAAGCAGAAACTCCGCAATGCGAACTCTGTTTTCCAGGCAGAGGTAATTGCAATCAAAGAAGCTGTTAAGTTCGCAAAAAGGCAACAACTTCCTGTAACTATTTGGTCAGATAGTCAGGCAGCACTTAAATCTATCAGCAACCCAGCATCAACAAGTCCTATAGCTCGCTCTGTCCAAGCTGAATTAGTTAATTTCTTGTCCATCCAACTAAAATGGATTAAGGCCCATGCTGGAACAGAAGGCAACGAGGAAGCTGATAAGGAAGCGAAGAGTGCAGCCTCATCCTCACTCCAACCTCTCATTGTTCCACTCCCACGCTGTCATCTCAAACAAGAATGTCAGAAATGGATTCTTGTTAACTGGCAACAAAGCTGGAAGGATGCCAATACAGGGCGCCTTATTCATGAGATGGAACCTACTGTCTCAATGAAACCATTAAGCTGGACAAGAAATGAAATTCTATTTATGTCCGGCCATAGCCCTTTTCTTGCGTACTTTCACCGAATGGATCTGGCAGTCTCACCTAATTGCACTTGTGGAGATATTGGCGATCCTCTCCATTTCATCACGGCTTGCCCATTAACAGCTTCTTGGCACCTGTCAGGCCCAGCCACCAGATGGATTGTGGTGTGGAAGAAAGCAATCCTAAATAACAAGATTTCCAGGAGAAAGTTGAACCAACTCATGGATTTTCTAATTATTCAGGAAAGCCTTTTTACTTGGTTCCAATGACGACACCAGCTAGTAATAACTCCTCCAACCCTGTGTCATATCTATCCTCTTGCCTCACCCATTTACCTAAAACTCTGCCTTACTTTGCATAGCTCTTCTTCATATCTTACACAAATTTTGTAATTTACCCCCTATTTCTCACTTAGTTTGTAGCACAATCACCATTTGTTAATATTCATGTAATTCACCAACCAGTTTCTTTCTTTTTTTTCCCTTTTTTCTTTTTTACTTAGTATAATATTGTTTTATTACTCCAAAAATTTTTGTACATACTTGTTGATATCCTCTAATTATTTGTAATGAATTGTTAACTTAATTTAATTGTCCCTAGTGTGGTAGTATTTGAGAGCTCGGGGTCGCAAAATTGGGGTTCTTCTGTAGCGGCTCCGTTTTTCTCTCCAGTGGCTTCCATCATACTGGTATAGCTCATTTGAGCTGGGTACAGGGAAGTTCACTGGTGTAAACGTAAACGTCTTTCAGTTAAGATATGAAGTTCGACGTTCTAGTGCCTAGCTCAACATATGTTACACAATTAAACGTCGCAAAACGATGTTCCTTGTAAAATTTCGCTTAAAGTAAATCGAAACTAGTATTTTTAAAAATTCTTTAATTATTAATTTTATAACCATGTCGCGGGAATCTTGGTTTAGTCTTTCCAACCAGTAAATTATTGAAAAAGAAGAAAGCGCATTCGTTGCAGAATTTAAAGATGTTATCGAAAATCTTATAATATAGTTAAATTATATTAATTTAGTAGAGAAGAATAAGAAGCTGGAAATACATTTTTCCCGGCAATAACTCATAAAAACTAATTTTTCCCATTTAGAAAGGACGATTCTTCCTGGTCGCGGGAATCCCAAGCTGAAATGTTGTAGCACTTAATTACATCGAAGCACGAAACTTTACTTGGCACTAAGTTATCGTTTGTAATTAATAATGCTGTAATCAAAATTTCGAAATAAAGCATGTTCTAGTTAACCAAATAACATTTTGATATGGATATCACATTCCATATAAGGATTTTCAATTCAATCCCGGACAATAATTCTGTCAATAACGTTTTTACATCGATTCAGTTCATCGTGAGATTAAATTTATAATTCTTACGGCATTCAATTGTTTGCTTAAACTGAAAAATTAAAATTTATTTAGATGAAAATTTGTTAGTGTTTTTAATACCCTTTTAATTCAACAAAAGCAAAAGCCTGTTTTTAAAGATGAGCAATTTTATGCAAAGGAGCCAAATTGATCAAATAACTGACAAAAGTTGTGTTCGAAGTACAAAACAAAGTAAGCTTAACTTTAGATTCCATAAAATTTATTTCAGTTTTGTGTCAGTGGTACAAAAGTGACTTGGGTCTCTAATTAGCTCTCTTCTGCTAAAAAATAACCATAGAGTGACAGACAAGAAGAACATGTCTTTTATCATTTAAAAATGAAATAACAATGAAGTCAGCAAATCTCATTTTTGTTATAAAAGTTCTTTGTTAAAAACAGTAGTTGCTCAATCCGTAAATTTAAACAATCAATTTGTAAAAACATTAAATCGATAACAATAGCCCCACAATGAATTAATTTGAGTGGACAACAAATGTAGTTTTACTCTTGTATAATGAATAGAAAAAATATTAACAGCATGTTATGAAAAAATGCCCTCGCAGTTTTTCTTTTTAGTAAGCGTAGTCAAAAAATAACTATTTGAAGTTCTTTGTATTTATATAAAGTTTACGTTCAACTTTAAAAATATCAAGATGGCCTGCATTCTAACTCTAGGAAAATTATTTTCTGAAAAAGACCATTTTGGAAATCACATTACGATAACCTCTTATGCGGTTAACAAACTTAAAAATTACTAAAATGAATCTCTTAAATTAACCGACAGAAATATAAATATATAAAAACATTAGCATATATTTGGCAAGTTTTGGTTGCTTTTAGTTAGTTTGCATATTATATTTTTATGGTATAGTTGAATATACAGTAAATTTATGAATAAGGCAATTTTTAAATATGACTCATAACGCTTTCATGATTTAAAGTAGCGTCATTTTAATTCTAAATTGTGGTAAAAAGGTTAAATGATCTAGTTTTAAATGACTTCAAATGTCAATTTAAACTGAACAGTAAAATCGGCTCAGAGTTATTAATCTATGCCTTTCAACAGTTAGTGGGTGCGAATCCTACTTCTCTTTGATTGTTTTTAGTGGTAGCGAACTCGCTTAAAAGTAAAGTTCTCCGTCTAATTAGTTTCGTTTACAAAAAAAGATTAGTTGCGAGACAATTAACTGAACCGAGAAGATTCTAAATTTTGAGCTCACCTTATTAGACAAGTGTTGCGGAAGTTGCGATGTACATCCGTGATGCACTTCTCGGGGAAAGTTAATTTATTAAAATACTCGATGCGGGGTTAAATAGGGGGAGGGGTTCGAATATTTTCAGTGTCCTTAATTTAAAAGGGGAAAAGATTCGCCAAAGCTTTGAATTAATATCCAAGATTGGAATAATTTCTGCTAGATTTAGTTCCCAAACTCCAAATTAAATAGATATCTGAATGGTCAGTGCCTTTTTCCTACCGTTGATGAAAACATGGGATCAGATCCCATTTTGGAAAATCATGTTTGAAAGCGATTATGAGGCACAATGCACAGCAGATTTCGGTCCAACTTTGGCCTACTCTGCAAAAAGTGACTTCATTGTAACGACTAAGCAAACTAAACCAAACCAAAACTTGCCGAATACGAAAGAGTTTCAAAACAAAGCATTAAATGCAACATACTAGTTGTATTAACGTCTCGCACTCAATTTTTAATAAGGCGCTTGTTTAAATTGAATTAGGTTTACCAAATAATTAAGTTAACTTCTCTCATTCAAGCTGTAGGAATTAAATTCAGTGATTCTTTAAATTGAACGTGATCAGTTCTATAAATCAGTACAAAATAATTGAGCACAAAAAAAAAAACTGGAGGCAATATTTACAAGTGTCTTTTCAATATTGCTGATTTCTGCAATGAATCTTAAGAAAATAAACTGAAACAGAGAGGAGACTGAAATTTTATAAATCTTTAGTCAGATGAAATATGTTGTGCACAAATTTGAGTTAATATCACATAACTAAAGCTTACTGAATCTTAGTACAAATCAGGTAATGGGATCATTTGGTAACGAAACAAATATATTTGTGAAATAAATGAAATGGTCGTAAAAAATTGAATAACACAGATTTCTAAGACAGTTAAATTTCAAATTGTCAACAGTTTATGTAAGTAGAGCTTAACTGTAGATAAAATGCAGAAAGTATCTAGGATATAAAAGTGTTTCAGTAGTTCGGATTACACACTTATCTTAATGTATGGAGATTATTAGTAATATTACTTTTTCATAGTTAATTATCAAGTGTAAAGTAATTTCTGAGTAAATAAAATGCTTTATTATGCTGCATTTTAAAAACGAGCTTCTTTATTATGAAATTCTTCAGCATTGTGATTCCTGTACTTCAATAGTGTATTCCTCTTGCATTATTGTGCAAATTGAAATGTATGGTTAAACGTTATACTGTACAGAACATTCTCCTTAAACTTTTAATGTACGAAACGCTAAGAGAAATATTTGTGATGCTTCAATACTTAGCATTGAACAATTTAACGTTACAAAATATTTATATTCAGAAACGCACTATGAATGTATGTTGAGCAATTTAAATGATGTGTGCAGAAAGAGATTAGTTTATTTATTGTCTAAAAATGTATTAATTCGTATGTGTGCAAAATTTTGTATTAAAATTATAATACAGTTATAGTGGCTTATTGTCTTGTGTTTTAATTTAGATGGATTAACTTTAAAGCTAATACGTCACAATTTTATTTTTCAACGAGCTGTGATTTTAAACTGAAATCCTGTGTTATAAAAGTATTGTTGGTGTTCAAGAGAAGCGATTCTTTGTATTGCATTTGAGGAGGAATAGGTCTGTTATTTGCATATTAGGCTTTAAGGAATGATGGAGCACAAATATTCAATTATGTGTTCATTCTTTGGAATATGTTCATTGAAAAGCGGGTTATTTGTGACAGGAAATTATGCATTAGGTATTTTTGCACAGTTGTATATAACAGTAGGTAGCAATGATTGTTTTTGTATCTGTGTTTGTTAAACAGTTTTGCGAAGCAGTGTGGTGGTATTTCTAATCTTGTGTGTGTTGCTTTTTGCATTGGAGGTGGAAATGTATTTAGGGGAAGGCTATAAGTTGTGATTTTTATATATAAGTGAAATTATAATTTAAACTTATATAAGGGGAGGCTATATTAAGTTCACAAATTTGAGTGCTTCCAGCTTGAATCAAGGGAGCTATATTACTTTGGAGCATGGTTTGCCTTTCATGAACTGCAATTTGTGTTTATCAAATACAATAACCATTATTTTGGGGAAATAATAACTTCCCAGTATTAGTTCTATGAGAATACTTTGTGATTAAGTCTCATCTAAGTTTTCTACCATACATTTTCGATTTCCTGGAGTTAGGTTTATGTTATAAAGGACACAGGGGTGGTGGCTTGGTAATGTCTTGGAAGTGGCCTGGTGGTGTCTTGGAGGTGGTCTGAAATGATTCAAAATGAAGAGGTGGTGGTACTGGTTATTGTTCTGCAGTTTTATCGGTTTAAATTTGTTTTGAGTTCATAACTTTTCTCAAATGCAACTCGTAATTATTTTTATGTTTATTTAAATGTGTAGCTGAAATGTCTCAATGAAATTCTATTTGTCACACACCTATTATGACTGTAGAAGTAATTAAATTTGTATAACCATTGTTAATTTAAGCGCACACATACCTGTGTTGATATATTTGTTTATTACATGTTTAAATTTCATTTTTTAAACCAGTTGTTTGACCATTATATTTGCTCACACAGAACTGTGATTTATGTTATCATTTTGCTTTTTAGTATTATTTCTTAAGCAACAAGTATTGCTTCATCTTCAGCTTAAATATGCAGTTTGTAAAGTTTATTATTTTTGTAAATATAATGCATTTGGTGGGTATTGTATTTAACAGCTTTTATGTATTTAAAATGTTGAATAATAAATATTTAATATGTCTTTGTAATTTTTTCTGAAATATTTTCTGACATTCATTTTACCATAAAATCAATACTAATGTTTACACATCAGGAGTATATTTTAGAGGAACATATCTTAAAATTAATAGAATGTGTTAAATGAGAAACTTTTCATATGCTGATACCTAATATTTGTTATATCAAAACTATTCAAACGTTATAAGAAAAGTAACCCTATAATTTGACAAAAATTAGACCTCCAAGAAATTAACACCGCAATATTTAGATCATATCTTTTAAGTTTTGATACGAGGACAAAGTCCTGCATATTTTACAGGTGAATGCGCCATTTAAATATGAATGTCATTTATACATCATCAAAGCATTCTGGCCATTAGTGTTACATAGTTTGTGTTGTTTTGACTCCCATCTCAATCACGCCTTTTTGTGTCAATTGAAAATCTATTTTATTTTAACTTGTCACAAATCATTACTGGTAAGCAAAAAGAGTTAGTTGATAACTTCTTTTTGTTTTGTTTCCTACTAAATCTAAAAATGAAGAGCCACAATTGATAATTTAGTTTTAAAATTAATTGTTGATACTGTATCCAAGATTTCGTCGTAGTTATAATGTCAAAGCATTAAATATTTCTATTCTAATGGTGCATGCAGTGTGTGTTTTAAGTTTTCCTATTTTCACTTCTCGTAAGAACTATCGTTAAACAGGTCAGTAATTTTCTATTTCTTATAGTGCACTGTCACATCAACTTTATCCTTTTGACTATCCATCTTTTCAAATAAATACCAGAAGCCTTTGCCAAATTTCCATTGGCCTGTATAATATCAGCTCCAGGATTGAATGTGTTTTATTTTCGGCTCAATAATAAAGATTTCATTAGTCCCTGTTCGTAACTAATATTCTAATGAGAAAACTAGTTTATTTCACTGTGTTTTTATCAATTTTGCAACTCTTATTTTTGTCAATGTATTTAGATCCTGCAAAAGGAAATTTCAAGAATATTGCTTTATCGTTAAGTACTACATATTCCTTTTATTTCCTTAGGAGGGCTGCGAATTTAGAATTACAAAAACTCCAAAAATCCACGAAGACTTCATAAATCCCGGTATAACATTGACTATCGTAAAATCTATAAGGACCAGAGAAATTTAAAGGTTGTGTTTCGAAGATGTCCTACACAATTGCTAAACTTTTGGCTTTTAAGAAAGCAATACACGTATTTCTCAACGTCAAAGCCAGTGGAAATCTTTGTGTCAAATGTATCTTCTATTACACCTTCGGCATCTTTTAAATAATCGGTGATAAATGTTAAAGTAGCAACTGACATTTACCAGGAATTTTTCTTATAATAAAAAAACAAAGTTACTGAATACACTTCCCCCTTTGAAATAGTTAACGTCATAAATAAATCATTTACTGAATTCTTCAGCTCCGATGCTTCAAAGCCTTATAGTCTTGAAATTTTAAGAACAAGATATCACGTGGAACAAAAATCCGTCACATTGCACCATAGACAAATTATGCCGTACAAATGTGCGTTTCACAAATATGAATTAAAGAATCTATTACATCAAGCAAATAATACTAATGCAAGACAAATGTGAGTTTAGTATGCATGAATTAAAGCATGCATTACAGGAATCAAGAAACAATACCAGTGCAGGACCAGATGTGATCAGATTTAATATGCCTCCAAATTTGTCCAGATTCTCTTGAATCTACTTCGGCTGTACAATAGAATCTGAATCAAAAATATATACCCATCCGCGCTTGCCAGGAATCTATAGTTATTCTTGTATTAGAGCTTTGTAAAGATCTCTCTCTAATCAGGTAACTTATTTCCCAAAAGTATTTACAACTTGCTCCAGTGAACCACGTATGGCCAATGCTCGTCTCGTCTATATATTAGAAACAGATAAATGAATTTCTGCTTATCAGAGTGGATTCCGTAAACGAAAGTTCGTAGAATTCATTTGTCGATTTTTGATGTAGATAAGGCATTCTCTGAAATTGTGCAAGATTTTGGTTTACGGCCACACCTTTCATCTTTTATCCAAAGCCGAGCTGGCAGCCGAATGGTTAGCGCTCTTGCCTTCGGTTCAACAGTTCGTGGGTTCGAATCCCACCTTGGGCATGGGTGTTTGTAGTGGTTCGGAATCCACTTTAAACCGTAAGTCCCGGTCTAATTAGCCCTCGTGTGCAAAAACTGACCGTTGAGCGACAAACAAACCAAACCAAACCGCTTTTATCCAAAGCTCCTTACACTCGCGCGTTCTTATAGTTCGTGAAAGGAATAACGCAGGGAAAAATTTTCAAGCTTTGCACTATTCAACATTCTCAACAACGTCATTCTTAATAATTTTCAACCACCAGTATATGGTGTACTCTACGTCTATTATCTGTAAATCTCTTGTCAAAAAAAAGGATCTGACATACGATTTGTTGAGAGGCAACTGCTACTGGCATTGAAAAATTGTGACTTAATGCAAACGGAAAAAATTGCTTCCATTTCTGCAGATAAAAAGTCTTCATTCCGATTCCGAATTAAAAACTGGAAATTTTTCTATCCCAGTTAAGGAGATTAGGTCCCTCGGTGTTTTTTTTTTTATATAGAAAATTTAACTTTCTCTCATGTGTTACACCTGCGGAAGACATGAAATGTCATTAAATATATTTAAGGTATGTTATCTAATACATCTTGGGCTGCCGTTGGAATTTTACTGATTCGAGTATACCAGAGAGAGAGTCAGCTATATCATCTCGCATTGATTATGGGTCAGCTCGACCATCTATTCGTAGATTGCACACTGTATACCGTTCTGCTATTAGAATTTGTTTTGGTGTTTTGGTTTTATTTTTAATAATAAAAAATACTCTTAGAATAGATTCAAGGGTGCATTCCTACCAAATATACTACGCAATTTTAATATATTCGGGATATTTTTAAAAGATATAGCCTAATATTGTAATTTGATAATCAGATTATTCAAATCTTTTGTCATATGAGGTCTGATTAATAGATCATGATTTTCACCAAATATTTAATTTCTATTAAAATAAATACTCGTATTAATTCTAAAGTACCTTCTACTATAAATGAACAACATGATTTCAATAGTGGTCAAATATTTTATGAGTTACCTCCACATTTTATAGTTTTCAAAGGAACACAAATTCATTCGCGTGTAGCATTAGGCAATACAGGAATTACTCGATTTTTCTCCCAAAATTTATATACAATAATAAAAGACACTTATGATAGATTTAACAAGGCATTCTTTCAAAATACACGAATCAATTTTAATATATCAGGGATTTTTCTTAAGCTATAGCAAAATATTGCAATTCGATCCCTATCAGAATCTCCAACTCTCTCGTCACTGAGAACTGATAAACTAATGTAGAATTTTACCTCGTATTTAATATTTATCATAAAATTAATACATGGAATACCTTCTGATGTACATTTTAAAATAAATAAACAAAATAATTTAAATTACGACCAGATATTTATTGAGTTTTTTCCACATTTTTTAGTTTTCAAATTAGCACAAATTCATACACATGTAGCATAAAGTAATACAGAAATTATTGGATATTTCTCCCACAATTTATTTTCAAAAAGAAAACAAGCACTTAGAATAGATTTTATGGTGCATTCCTTCCAAATACACTAAATAATTTTAATATCTTGGGGATATTTTTTAAGATACAGTCAAATATAATAATTTGATTATCATCAGAATATTCAACTCTTTTGCCATATGAGGTCTGAAAAATTAATGCAGATTGTAACCAAATATTTAATTTCTATAATATAATAAATACATGTAAATCATTCTTATATGTACATTTTATTATAAAAAAATTGATTGATTTAAATAGTGACCAGATATTTAGTGAGTTATGTCTACATTTTATAGTTTTCAAATGCGCAAAAATTCATTTACATGTAGCAATAAGCAATACAGAAAGAATTGGGTATTTCTTCCAAAAAATTTTTTTCAATAATAATAATACACATTTTTAGAATAGATTTAAGGGTGAATTCTTTACCAAATAAACCAAACAATTTTAATATCTGGAAAATATTTTTTAATATACTGCCAAATGTTTTAATTTGGTCATCATCACAGAATCTTCAATTCTCTTGTCACATGAGACCTGATAAATTAGTGAAGATTTGCACGTAATATTTAAATCCTAAGATAAAAAAAATACATGTAATACATGTTCTTGAGTACATTTTATTATAAATTTAACCAATGAGATTTAAAAAGTGAGCATATATTTACTGAGTTTGGTCCATATTTTTAGTTTTCAAAGGAGCACAAATTCATCCACATGTGGCATAAGTCAATGCAGAAAGAACTGGATATTTCTCCCAAAATTTATTTTCAATAATGAAACAGATTCTTAGAACCGATTTAATGCGATGAATTATTTTTAAATACATCAAGCAATTTTAATATATAAGGGATTATTTTTAAGTTACATCAAAATATTTTTATTTGACCAATATCAGAATCTTCAACGTTCTTGTTAATTGAGGCCTGATAAACAAATGAAGATTTTCACCAAATATTTCATCACTATAATAAAATAAATAGATGGAATACATTCTGAAGTACAAATCATAATAAATAAACCTAATAATTTAAATAGTGACAAGATTTTTAGTGTGTTATTGCCACATTTTATAGTTTTCAAATTAGCACAAATCCTTTCACATGTAGCATTAGGCAAAACAGAAAGTACTGGATATTTCTCCCAAAAATTTTTTCTATAGTAAAATGGATTTTTAAAATTGATTTATGGGTACATTCTTTCGTAAATACACCAAAAAGTTTTAATTTATAGGGGGTATTTTTTAAGACACAGCCTAATATTGTAATTTGATCATCATCAGAATCTTCAATGTTCTCTTCACATGAGTCCTGATAAATAATGAAGATTTTCACCAAATATTTAACTTCTATATTAAAATAAATACATGGAATACATTCTGATGTACATTTTATTATAAATAAATCCAATAATGTTTATATTAATCTCATATTTTTTAAGTTATGTCCACATTTTATAGTTTACAAATGAGCACAAATTCATTCACATGTACCACATGGCAATAGAGAAAATACTGGATATTTCTCACAAAATATTTTTCAATAATAATGCAAATCCTTAGAAAAGATTTAAAGATGCATTATTTTCCTAATAAACCAAAAACTTTTAATATCTAATGGATATTTTTAACATACCGCCAAATATTCTAATTGTAATTTGTTCATGAACAAAATCTTCAAATCATTTTCTCATGAGGCCTGATAAATTAATGAAAATTTTCACCAAATGTTTAATTTCTAAGATATATATAATAAATACAGGGAATAAATTCTGAAGTACATTTTATTATAAATAAAGCAACTGATTTAAATAGTTACCAGATATTTAGTGAGTTATGTACACACGTTATAGTTTTTAAATGTTGAAAAATTCATTTACATTTAGCATAAGGCAATTCAGACAGTACTGGATATTTCTCCCAAAATTTATTTTCGATAACAAAACAGACACATAAATCAGATTTATCAATGCATTCCTTCAAAATACACGAAACAATTTTAATATATTGGTAATATTTTTTAAGATATAGCATAATATTTTATTTTGATCACAATCAGAATCTTCAACTCTCTTGTCATATTAGGCCTGATAAACTAAAGATTTCAACCAAATATTTAATTTCTATAATAAAATAAATACATGGAATACATTCTGAAGTCCATTTTATTATAAATAAACCCAATAATTTAAATAGCGACATGAAATTTAGAGTGTTATTGCCACATTTGATAGTTTTCAAATTAGCACAAATTCATTAAGCAATACTGAAAGTACTGAATATTTCTCCCAAAACGTTTTTCAATAATAGAACAGATTTTACAATATATTTAAGATTGCATTATTTTCCAAATGAACCTAACAATTTTAATATCTGGTGAATATATTTTATTATACTGCCAAATGTTGAAATTTGATCATCAGAAACTTCAATTCTCGTCACATGCGGCCAGATAAATTAATATAGATTTTAACTAAGTATTTAATTTTTATAATAAAATAAACACATGTAATACATTCATAAAGACATTTAATTATAAATAAGCCGAGATTGATTTAAATAGTGACAAGATATTTGGTGAGTCATGTCCACATTTTATTATTTTCAAACCCTCAAAAATTCATTCCCATGAGGCATAAAGCTATATAGAAATTGCTGGATAGTTCTTCAAAAATTAATTTTCAATAATAAAAAAAACACTTAGAATAGATTTAAGGGTGCATTCCTTTCAAATACATTTATCAATTTTAATGTATAGGCGATAATTTTAAGATACGACAAGATATTGTAATTTGATGATCATCAAATTATTCAAGTCTTTTGTCATATGAGGTCTGATAAGTAGATGATGATTTTCAACAAATATTTGATTTCTATTAAAACAAATACATGTAATACACTCTGAAGAACTTTTTATTATAAACAAACCCAATGATTTTGATAGTAATCTCATATTTTTGAGTTATGTCCACATTTTTTTGGTTTCCAAAGGAGCACAAATTCATTCACATTTTTGGTAACAATACAATTACCAAAAGAAATCAAGTGGTAACAGAAAATTTGCTCTTACCTTATTCGTCCCGGGATTCTTTCAGGAGTCATTTTAACTAAACAGTTGATCAAAAAAATTCTGCAATCTCTATATTTATCTTATTTATTATTTGAAAACATTATAGTAAGACAGATATATTTACAGGAAATTATTTCTCTGCGCACGCATTTGCATTCCGTACGGCTCAAAGCACAAAAGTGTTCTATTTACCCTTTTTCGCGTGAGAGTATGGGATCGTAACATGACGTCATCAATGCTCAATTGGCAAAGAGGATTACATTACTTTTTGATGATCGCCAAGATTTCCAACATCCTTCCACCTTTGAGTTTGCATTTTAGAAAACTCAAACATAATATTCAAATTAAAATCTAAAAAAATTCTCAACATCACAATAAAAATTAATAATTTTTGAAAAATAAATCAATATACTTCAAATTATAAAAAAATATCACAATAACACGTTTCAATTAACAATAAAATTTAATGTTAAGAAAATTTTTTAATTTTAATTAATCTTAAAGTTCTGAAATAAAGTTCTTAAGATATTACATAAAGTCCAAAGATAAAAATTTCTTGCTCTTGAGAAAAATTCAATACTACAACACAAGTCTTTTTACCTGTTTTAACTTCCTACCCTATCGAGAGTTTCGTTCATCAACCTTGTCGAGAAGATCCTTTTTACTTCCATTATTATCAGAGCAAAATCGGATGGTAATTCACCGTCCCAATCTAATTTATTGCATCAGGCTTTTGGAGTAGAAGTTTTGGTAAGAGTTTCGCAGGTGAAGTGAAACCAATAGGATCATAAATACTATTAACTATAGAAAGTAGTTTTCTCTTTGAAACAATTTCATTGTATCTAGTGTCAGTTTGATGATTGACGCAATACAGCTCATCAGTTTCTATATCCCACATAATGCCAAGAATATTTTGACTTTCCTGATCTTCAATTCCAGTGTGAGCCCAACATCTTAATTCAAAAGATGCTGCATTCATAATTTCCATAGCTTGTTTTTTGAATTGTTCTAATTCTTCTTGGCTTTTAACACTGATTGTTAAATTGTCAACATAGAAACCATGATTAAGTTTCTCCCCAGTCGTCTGAAGAGATTCAAGTTAGCACTCAGGTTAACTAAGATAGTGACGAATTGCTCCAGTATGTGACCTTAAATGGAGGGGGTAAATCTGCTCTGAAAGACTTGGTCCAACACTTAATCCTTCATTTATAGATGCGTAACTTGATTGTTTGAAGGAAGCATCAAATACGAGACGAACTTTAGTTGTAGTACTTGATGGTTTAATGACTGGCCTAAGGGGAAGGTAATGGCCGAGTTTCAAAAATTCGTTTTCTGGTATAGATTCTATAATGCCATCCCTTTTCCATTGTCTCAAAACATCATGGTAAGCCTCGAAAATATTTTCTTTTAGTAAACGTTTTGTTACTGAGCCAAATCTCGATTCAGCAACATCATACATATTATACACAGGTGGATGGCCAGTCAAACAAGGTAAGGCGACTTCGTATTTGTGATCCTTTCTCTTAACTGTTTCTTGAAAATGGACTAAAGTCTCTTCTTCCAACAACTTCACAGCTTTATGTTCTGTGGATTCGACAAAACCTAAACTTTCTAATTACCAAATCTTAGGTATTTCAAAATTTTGTAAACAAAAGGTTATCATGTTTACTCTAGTTGTCTTCTTCTCACTTCCCAGAATACTCCATCCAAGGCTAGTTTCAATAGAACATGTACCTGATTTTAGCACTTCGATTCTCCCGGTTAGTATTCTTCCAAGTACATCAGCCCCAAGCAGCAATTTTTGTAGGACGTTCTTCTTCTCCAATATCAGTTAAGAGAATGCCATTATTTTCAAGTTTAGCTAGCAAATGCTTATCACGTACTCTTGACAGTATTGTGCAAATTTTTGGCTGATCAAGCATTGACACATGACAAGAAAACTCTTTATAGATTCTTTCAAGGTTAATTAAATAGCGATAATGATTAGCTTCAGGAATTCGTCCTCCTCCAAATAAGCCTTGGGATGAAACTTCCTTCCCTGTAGGTGAATGTCTAAGTTCTCTTGCTAAGTCCTTTTCTATGTAAGAAAGATGAGAATCGTCGTCCAATAAAGCTCGTACATACTGTTTTATTCCTCCATTTTTCAATCGTAAAACAAGAGTTTTCAAATAGATTGGTTTTGTAGAGGAAGGAATCGTAGTGTGGTTATAGTTTCTTCCCTCTTATCCTTTTAGGAGCAACATTACTTCTAGAGTTAGGCAAATCAGGATATAAGATTGCATAGTGTTTCTTTGAACAAATGACACACCGTACATTACTATGACATTTTTAGCCATGTGGCCTTGTTTTAGGCAAACTAAACAAAGTCCCTTCCGTAAGACACTTGACTTCTTTTCCTCCATAGTCATCATACAGGCTTTACCACAATCTTGACTTAAATGAAAATTTTTGCAAAAAACGCATTGAATTTTTCCTTATGTAGTTTCCTTGTGTATAAGAGCCGGAGCAGAAGGAATTTCAGGCTTTTTTGAATTAACTAATTCCTTTTTAAACTTACTGTGGCACCCAAATCCAGACCTTGCCAAATTAATCATTTCTTCACTATTAACTTCCTGCCTTAAGAAAGCCATAAGATTTTCCAAAGATTTTTGACTGTTTTCTGGAAGCCCTGTGTCTTTATTCAAAATGCTGTATGTTCTGTGCCTCTCCCAAGGTCTCAACACATCCTCAGGAAGGCAAGATTCCACTAGAGGTGACAAAAAATCTGCAAACTTATCTTTAGATCTACCCAAAGTGTCTAACGCTCGTAGATGCGACTCTAGTTGATCATATAAAGTTGTTAAATCAACACACTTCCGTCCACTAACGGCATTTTTCATTACCATCTTAAGTATTTCTCTTACGTAAACTTGAACTAGTAGATCTTTTCTGCCGAATCGTTCCTTGAGTAACTCAATCGCTTCAGGATAATTTTCAGCCGTAGGTGGGAAACTCCCTATTAAACCGGCAGCTCTAGTTCCAGGAACAATCACCGAGATCAAATATTGGAATTTCTCTTCAGGTGGCATGTCTTCATCTTCGTGAATTCTATAAAACTGACTCCAGAATCCCAATAAAGATTTTATATCGCCATCAAATTTCTGTAATTCTAAATTTGGCAAGCGATATTTTCGATCACAAGATGATTTAACCGATTGTGAATCAGTATCATTTTCGAAGTTTTCTATCTTCGATCTCAAAGATAAATACCTATCCTTACAAATTTCGGCCTCACAAAAATCTGCAGAATACATATCGTCTTTGTTTTCATTAAGCAACAGCTCAGAAATAGCCTCCTGTGTCGTATCTAAGCGTTGAAATTTATCACACAGTTGCGTACTTAATTCACGAAATTTAATAACATCTACACTACTGGCCATTAAAATTGCTACACCAAGAAGGAATGCAAATAACAGAACGATATTTATTGGACACAGACATTATAGTGGAAAGAACAAGTGATTAGATTTACAGGAAATTAGGGTGTATAGATCTTGAGAAATCAGTACCCAGAGCAGCCACCTCTGGCTGCAATAACAGCATTTATCCACCTACACTCTCCCCTCAGGGGGTTTACCTTCTTTAGGTAAACACGGGTGTCACAATCCCGAGGTACCCCAGTGATCTGTCCTCTTCTTTAATTTCCTCTCTCCTCTACTCTTCTGCTTTTCCTTCCTCTTCTCCCTCATTGTGGTTGCCTCGTAAGAGGTTGAGGGCTCCCCTTGAGTAGCTTTCGCCGCTCTGTTGCTATTAGCTCCTCTTGGGGACTAAATCACCCACGTGTTTGCCGTGCGTGGAGACCCGTGTTCCTGAAAAGGAGGATCCTGGTAATTGAGGCCTCCAGAGATCAATACATTACTTTGGCCTCTGCTTCAGGTAAACGGGAGGTGTGTTGTGGTCCTCAGCACATCAATCGGCTTTATGGATCAAGCGATCGGTACATCTACTGGGTGACTCGTTAAGGGTGGAGGCCACTTCAGGGATGTACTGTGAGCGTATAGGACCTGACTAGCACTGGTGCAGCTGGTCTGCATCCCCTTGTTGGACTCGGTGGTGGGTTGTGCCGTCAGGTCCCGAATTTTCCATCTCTATCATGGAAACATTATTCTCTTCTCTCCCACGGGAGCATACATTGAAAAATTTAAAAGCCAAATTTTATATTGTGAAGCGGAAGGAGGGTACATTTGATAATGTATCCCCTTTCTTAATCCAAAAAGGTATTAGTGGCAATATCGGCGAAGTGAATAGCATCCGGAAACTTCGTTCTGGTGATTTGATGGTAGAAGTTGCTTCAGATACACAAGCAACTCTGATTGGTAACATGAATACGCTAGCTAACCTTGAGGTGTCTGTCTCTCCTCACTTGAATCTTAACTTTTCACGTGGTGTGGTATCCGCCAAGGATTTGCTAAATACGCCTACGGATGAGATCTTAGAAAATCTCATTGATCAAAAGGTCTGTGCTGAAAACGCATCACTATCAGACGAGATGGGCAGTTTATCAATACTAAACATCTCGTACTGACATTTGCGATTCCAGACCTACCGCAGCATATTAAAGCTGCGTATATGCATCTATCCGTCAGGCCGTTTATACCAAATCCTTTGCGTTGTTTCCAGTGCCAGAGATTTGGTCACTCCAAAGCGACTTGCAGAGGCAAACTGACTTGCGCTCGCTGCGCAGCAGTTGGCCACGACAGTTCGTCTTGTACTGCAAAGAAGAGGTGTGTTAACTGTAAAGGTGACCAACCCTCCTACGCTAGAAGTTGTCCTATCTGGTTACTGGAGAAGGAGATCACAACCACTAAAGTTAAGAATAACCTTTCATATCCTGAGGCGAGACGAGCTGTTACAGCACGTACACATGAAGCAGGAGTTAGCTATGCATCTGTCGCCGCCAAGGTCACCAGAACAACTAGTACGCAAACTGATGCTCTTTCACTTCCAATAGTGAAGTTACCCCTTACATCTGTACAGAGGCCAAAATCTACCTCCACATCAACTACCCGCAAAAAAGTTCCTATTGCAAGATCAAAAGGCATAAAGGCCTGAAAACTAAAATCTGCAAAGGAGGGAAATTCTAGGCCCTCCATATCCAGCCGTAAAGCCTTATCCCTGGAAGCTGACGCGGTTTCCTTACATCCCTCGGACGATGATCTGTCACTCGAGGAATGTCAGATGACATGCCTTCCAGCTCCGGGAAAGGAGCTTTTCAAATTGAACAATAACTTCCTTTGTTTCTTGGAACTGCCATGGTTTGCGCTCTCATCATGATGACATCAAGTCTATAATTTCAGCCTACAACCCTGCATGTGTTGCACTTCAGGAAACATTCCTGAAGTCTAGCAATAACTTTTCCATGCGTGGGTTTAAAAGCTTTAGAAAAGACTGTGGTGACGATGGTGCAGTGTCTGGAGGTGTTTGTATATTAACATCTAATACTTTTCCCAGCACTGCCCATCCATTGAATACTACTCTACAGGCTGTTGCTGTAAGAATTCACACTGCATGCTTATTAACAGTCTGTAGTTTATATTTACCACCACATGATGTCTTCCGCCAAGACGAACTCGATGCTTTAACAGATCAGCTGCCAACACCATTTCTGTTGTTAGGTGACTTTGATGGCCATAGTTCTTTGTGGGGAAATGATGATACTAATTCTCGCGGTCGGCAGATAGAGCGGTTTATTTAAGGTAATAGTCTCTGTCTGCTTAATACCGACGAGAAGACATATTTCCATGTACCCACAAGAACATTTCATTCTCTTGATCTAGCCATTTGTTCTCCATCTCTTCTGCCATTGTTAAATCTAATAGTAGGAAATGATCTGCATAACAGCGATCATTTTCTTCACGTCATCTCCCACACTGGAGGTAGTAGTGTAAGAGAACGCTTACCTACTTACGTGTACAGTCGGGCAGATTGGACGTTATTTACACAATTGGCAGTTATTGATGATAAAATGGTTTCGATCGAAGATATTGATATTGCCGTTAGTAAAGTCACTGAAACAATTAAGAATGCAGCTGATGCATCAATACCTAAGAGTTCCTCTATACCACACAGGCGTTGCAAACCTTGGTGGAACAAACAATGCCAAGAAACATATAAAAAACAGAGGAAGTTATGGGGAATATTTAGGAGGTACCCCACAACGGAGAATCTTATCGCCTTTAAGAGAGCAAAAGCCTTAGCTCGCAGAGCCCGTCGTCGAAGTCAGAAGGACTCCTGGTCCTGCTATGTATCTTCTATAAAATCTTCAACTTCCAGTAAGCAGTTGTGGAGAAGGGTGAAAGCAGCCAATGGAATTTATAGCGAATTTTCTATTCCTATTTTAAAATCCGGAGCTGCTATATACTCTTCTCCTACGGATATTGCGAATGTCCTTGGTGAAGCATTTGCTAACGTCTCAAGCTCGAACTCTTATAGTGCTTCGTTCTTGAGGACTAAGAGTCGTGCTGAGCGAGTACAAATTCGCTTCAACCATCGACAAGTCTTACCGTACAACTGCGAATTTGGAATGTTTGAATTGAAGAAAGATTTACAGCAGGCCAATAATACCAGTCCAGGACCTGATGGAATCAGCTATCAAATGCTTCGAAATTTAAGTCCAGACTCCCTATCGAACATATTATATTTGTTCAATAGGATTTGGACTGAAAATAAATTTCCATCTTTATGGCAAGACGCAATAGTGATTCCTGTCCTCAAGGCTGGTAAGGATCCTTCAGACCCTTCAAATTATCGACCAATTGCTCTGACGAGTTGCTTCTGTAAGACTCTCGAACGTATGGTCAATGCTCGTCTCATCTATGTCTTAGAAACTAATAATTATATCCATAAAAATCAGAGTGGCTTTCGTAAAGGAAGATCCACTCTTGATAATATGATATACTTGGAAACTCAAATCCGCAACGCTTTTGTGCGGAGAAATCACTTAGTTTCCATTTTCTTCGACATAGAGAAGGCTTATGACCATACATGGCGATATGGAATTCTCCGTACATTATATGATTTTGGCTTTCGGGGTAATCTGCCGATATTCCTACAGAATTTTTTATGCTCCCGTGGCTTAAAGTACGTATTGGATGCTATACATCCAATACTTTTACACAATCTGAGGGTGTTCCTCAGGGCTCTGTTTTAAGCGTCACACTTTTTAGTCTCTTCATCAGTAACATACTTCATCAGCTTCCATCATCAGTACATGGTACTTTGTTTGTGGACGACCTGCAAATATCATGCGAGGGGTCTAATATGCGATTAATTGAGAGACAATTACAAACAGCCGTTAACAAGCTTGCTGCATGGTGTGCTGAGAATGGCCATACCTTATCACCAAGCAAATGTGTCCACTTCTGTAGAAAGACTAGCCTGCATAATGATCCAACTATTTATATCAACAACACTTCAATACAAGTAGTCAATGAAATAAAATTCCTGGGTATTATCTTTGACCGAAAATTGACCTTTCTTCCGCATATTTTATATTTGCGGAAGAAGTGTGAGCGATCGCTTAATATCCTCAAGGTGTTGTCAAATACATCTTGGGGTGCAGATCGCATATCACTACTTCGCATTTATCAGTCATTGATTTTATCCCGCATTGACTACGGAAGTGTTGTTTATGGATCGGCTAGATCTTCTATTTTACGAAGACTGGACACAGTTCATCACTCTGCTTTGAGGATATGCTCTGGGGCATTCCGCACATCACCCGTCCAGAGTCTATACGTGATATGTCATCAATTACCGTTAGACCTGAGACGAATGCAGCAGTCTCTCAATTATTATGCTAAGATCATGTCGACCTCTAATCATCCGATACGTTCCATGGTTCCAAATACCTCTCTCATGAGATTATATGATGATCGTCCAATGAGCATTCCACCTTTTCTCACACGAGCCAATTCACATCTGTGGCTCACAGACCTACATGATATTCGGATTGAGTCTGTACATCAATTTGCTCATCCGCCTTGGTATAACCCAACATATAATTTTATCAATACCTTTGCTCACTACAGAAAATCTGACACAACACCTATTGTTTTTCAGCAGCTATATTCTTCTCATCGCTGTCAGTATCAATCATACAAACCTGTATTCATAGACGGTTCTAAAACAGCAGGACATGTGGGCTGTGGAGTATTTATCAATAATACAGCTTTTAGTTACAGCCTACATCCATCCTGCTCCGTTTTTACTGCTGAAGCAACCGCCATCTGCTACGCGCTTCAGCACGTGAATACAGATGACTCTCATAAATTTTGTATTTACACTGACAGCATGAGTATTATTGAAGCTTTGAAAAACAATAGCGTTACCTGCCATCCTGTTGTGTCGAGAATTTTCTCAGCATTGGATTCCCTTGCTGGCAAGGGATACAAAATAATATTTTGTTGGGTACCAAGTCACGTAGGTCTTAATGGAAACGAGAGAGCGGATACAGCTGCAAAGGCTGCTGAAGATCCAATACTACCATCAGTTCCGCTCTCAGATGTGAGAAAGGGTATAAAAAGATTTATATGTTCCCTATGGAAAGAATCATGGAACTTGCAGGTCGGAAACAAACTACATAGCATTTTCTCATCCCTCACCTCATTATCAATTTTACCGCTACGAAGTGCAGATGTTAGATTGACTCGCCTTCGTATCGGACACACACGTTTCACACACAGACATTTGTTTTTGAGTGAATTAAATCCTTGGTGTGAAACGTGTGATGAACCTTATACTGTGCATCATATTTTAATTTCATGTTCATGTTTTAACCATTTACGTATACACTTTTTTAATACTGATTTTATAACTTTATTTGATTTAATAGGGGATCCACCCCATAAAAACCTATTCGCTTTTTTAAGAGCAATAGGATTCATACATTTTATTTGATTTGTTTGTTAAATTTTAAAATTATACATATATTTTATCTTATAAAATTTATTTTAAAATATTATATACACAGATTTTTGTATTTTAAAATTTTTTAAATGTTGCTTGGGTTTTTTGAAAAAAAATAAATAAAGAAAAATAAATTAATAATAAAGAAACAAAATCTTACTCTTGGCGCAGCATGTCCAATTTTGGACCTTGCGCCATAAAACTTAACCAACCATCCACCTACACTCTAAAAAAAAGCACTGTCACTCCGCTAATCGCTTGAGAGCGTAGGAGTGTGGGTTCGATTCCCACCGTGGCCCTGGGTGTTTTCTTCATTATTCTTCTGTGGTTGTACATCTGTCATTGTGCTATTTGTCCTATTATCGACGAAGACTTACAAGCGGATCTCAAGAATCAAGCATACAAGTCTGAATATATGTAATGTAATAAATAAATAAAAGCACTGTAATTTTACAGCAAA
>JAJQOW010000937.1:0-72999 GCA_037975125.1 Latrodectus hesperus
GATCTATCGGCCTGATAACATCTTAAACTAAAGCCAATAAACGAAAAAGATCCATCAGAAGGTTATAAACATAAACGATATTTAATTAACACTATATACAAATGTGATACATATAGGGCACGATAGCGACGACAGCTTCGGTCGGAGTTCACAGTCCGACTGACAGTTCGTTCTTTTTCCCCTGAATCACTGGTGCGGTACTGCCATCTGGTGTCTATGTTGGATTTGACATCTCTTGTGAGATCCCTGGTATTTTGCTGCCATCTGGTGAAATGTACTGGATTTAATGTTGTATGTGCGATCACCACAGTAGCAATAAATGACTGTGAGGCAAACGATAATTTAAAATTATGGAAGGAATAAACATAAATAATTACAATTGCAGTTAATTATCTACTTTTAATACATGTCACGATAACATCCTTTATGAATGTCTTAAGTACGTCCACCATGAACGTCCTAATTACATCTATCATGGACATATAAATTACGTCTATTACAGATCCAAATGCTAATAATCCAAAACTCATCCATCGTGGATGTTAATCCGACGTCGATAGAAGACCATCAAGGTCACATCTAACCATGGACGTCTTTATGACATCCAAAAGGTATCCAGGACGTCTTTTGGACTCTATGGATCTTTAAAAGACGTCAAATAGACGTGTGTGGTTGTATGGGTGTGCTATTGGAAAAACTTTTTTCTTTTGGGACCTAATATGTTCCAGGAAGGACTGTTTCTTGTTGAATTCCTCTCCTAAGTACTTGATGGTTTGGGTGTGTTTGAGGCTTGTCCCTTGAAGTGTGATTTTTGGGTTGAACTGCAGAGTTTTCTTATTGTGGCCGATTATCATGACTGACGATTTTGGGATAGAGATAGAAATGTTAAGATGGACACAGAGATTTGAGAAGATTTCCAATGAGCTCTTGATATTTAATTTAGTTTTTCTTTAGTTGGGGCTTTGATGAGGAGAATGGTGTCATCTGCGAAGGCCAGGACATCTGTGTGTGGAGGCCAGTCTGCTTTGAGGATTCCGTTAAAGTATACGTTCCATAGTATTGGGCCTACGACTGATCCCTGAGGCCATCCTCAGGTTTATTGTTTCTGTACAGTTCCTCCATCATGGAGAGTTACTAGTTCTCTATCTGTGAGGAAGCTATTCAGGAGTTTTATAATGTTGTTTGGGGTATGAAGTTCCTTGGTTAGGATATCTCGGAGACGTGGATACCACAAGGAGTCGAATGCTTGTTTTATGTGTAGTGCTATCATCGCTGTGTAGTGTCCAAGTTCCTTTTTGGATTCAATAATTGACCTTGCCTTGGAGAGGGCATGTTCCGTAGAGCAGTTAGCTCTGAAACCAAATTAATTTTGGTGTAGAAAGTTTGTCTTGTGCAGATGGTGTTTGAACCGGCCTTGCACCAGGCATTTTAGGATCTTGCCTAGAGAGGGAAGTAAACAGATGGGACGATATGAGGATGGATCTGCTGGATCTTTGCTTTTTTTCAGGAAGAATACTACTTGTCCTATCTTGAAGTCCTTAGGAAAATAGTTTAATTAGGAGCAGAGGTTGTAGAAATTTAATAGAGGTTGGTTGGTTGGGTTTTATATCGCAAAGTCCAAAAATGGACATGCTGCGCCAAGAATAAATTTTTCGAAGAATATATTTTATAATATATTATTTACCTTTTTTTTTATAAATATGTATTTTTTTTAAAAAAACCCAAGCAACATTAAAATTTTAAAAAACAAAAATTAGTGTATAAATTATTTTAAAATCCATATATAATAGAACATAAAATATAATAAATCAAATATATATAAATTTTAAAATGTATAAATATAGATTTAGAAATTATATAAAATTTAAAAAACCTATTACTCTTAAATAAGCGAATAGGTTTCTGTTGCGTGGTTCCCCCATCAAATCAAACATAGTTAAAAGGTTTGTTTTAAAAGAATTTAAAACGGTAGACGTTAAATGTGGAACATGAGATTAAAATATGATAAATAGTAAATGGTTCATCATACGTTTCACACCATGGATTTTGTTCATTTAAAAACAAATGTTTATGTGTGAAACGTGTGTGTCCGATACGAAGGCGAGTTAATCTTACATCAGCACTTCGTATCGGTAAAACTGATAATGAGGTGAGGGATGGAAAAATGTTATGTAATTTGTTGACGACCTGCAAGTTCCATGATTCCTGCCAAAGACCATATATAAAACTTTTTATAGCCTTTCTCACATCTGAGAGAGGAACCGATGGTAAAATTGGATCTGATGCAGCCTTTGCAGCTGCATCTGCTCTCCCATTTCCTTCAAGACCCATGTGGCTTGGTATCCAACAAAATACAATTTCTTTTCCCTTGACAGCAATGCTTTAAAAATTCTCGACACAACAGGATGACAGATAACGATATTGCCTTTCAAAGCTTCAATAATAATCATGCTGTCAGTATACAAACAATATTGATAATTGTCGTCTGTATTCACATGCTGAAGCGCATAGTAGATTGCGTTTGTTTCAGCAGTAAAGATGGAGCAGGATGGATGTAGGCTGTAATTAAAATCTGTATTATTGGTAAAAATTCCACAGCCCACATGTCCTGATGTTTTAGAGCCATCTGTGAATACAGGTTTATATAATTGATACTGACAGCGATGAGAAAAGTATAGCTGTTGAAAAACAATAGATGCTGTGTCGGATTTTTTGAACTGAGCAAAGGTATTTGTTTCATACGAAGGTGGATAGAGAAATTGATCAATTGACTCTATCCGAGCATCACATAAGTCTATGAGCCAAAGATGTGATTTGGCTCTTGTGAGAAAAGGTGGGATGCTTAATGGCCGAGCATCATATAGTCTTTTAAGAGAGGCATTAGGTACCATGGAACATAGTGGATGGTCATGGGTCGACATGATTTTAGCATAATAACTGAGAGACTGCTACATTCGTCTCAGGTCTAACGATAATTGATGACATATAACGTATAGACTTTGGACGGGGGATGTTTAAAATGCGCCGGAACATATTCTCAGAGCAGAATGATGGATAGTGTCCACTCTGCGTAAAACAGAAGACCTAGCGGATCCGTAAACAACACAACCGTAGTCTATGCGGGATAAAATTAGAGATTGGTAAACTCGGAGGAGTGACGTGCGATCAGCACCCCAAGATGTGTTTGAAAGCACCTTGAGGATATTGAGCGATCGCTCGTACTTCTTCCGCAGATATAATATATGCGAAATAAAGGTTAATTTACGGTCAAATATCACTCCGAGGAATTTTAAAACACTGACCACTGGTAAAGGTGTGTTGTTTATACGAATAACGGGATCATTGTGGAGGCTAGTCTTCCTGCACAAATGGACACAATTGCTCTTTCTAGGAGACAGTGTATGGCCATTCCCAGCACACCATGCAGCAATTTTATCAACAGATGTTTGTAATTGTCTCTCAATTAAATTCATGTTAGTCCCTTCACAAGATATTTGCAGGTCATCAACATACAAAGTGCCATGCACAGGAGGTGAAAGTTGATGAACTATGCTACTGATATGAATATTAAAAAGCGTGACACTTAAAATACTTCCCTGAGGAACACCTTCAGGTTGGTTGAAAGTATTGGACAAAAACGTACCAATACGGACTTTAAAACCACGGGAGCGTAAAAAGTTTTGTATAAATATCGGCAAATTACTCCTAAAGCAAAAATCATACATCCTACGGAGAATTCCATGTCGCCATGTACGGTCGTAAGCCTTCTCTAAGTCGAAGAAAATGGAAACGAGATGATTTCCCCACACAAAAGCATTGCGGATGTGCGCTTCCAAATGAGTGATACTATCAAGAGTGGATCTTCGTTTACGGAAGCCACTCTGATATATTTGGATACATTTGTTTCTTTCTAAGACATATACGAGACGGGCATTGACCATACGTTCGAGAGTCTTGCATAATCAACTCGTCAGAGCAATTGGTCGATAATTGGAAGAAACAGAAGGATCCTTACCAGCCTTAAGGATCGGAATCACTATTGCTTCGCTCCAAAGTGATGGAAATTTATTTTCAGTCCAGATCCTATTGAACAGGTAAAGTAAGTACAACCGGGAGACTGGACTTAAATGGCGAAGCATTTGATAGCTGATTCCATCTGGTCCTGGGCTAGTATCAAGGGCCTGCTGTAATGCCCTGTTCAATTCCAACATCCGAAATTAACAGTTGTAAGGCAAAGCTAGTCGATGGTTGAAACGAATTGGTGTTCGCTCAGCACGACTCTATGCCCTTGAGAACGAAGGACTATAAGAATCGTTGCTTGAGACGCTAGCAAAGGTTTCAATAAGGACGTTAGCGATGTCCTTAGGAGAAGAGTATATAGCAGCTCCGGATTTCAAAATAAGAATTGAAAATTCTCTATATAATCCATTGGCTGCTTTCACTTTTCTCCACAACTGTTTACTGTATATGGAAAAAGTAATTGAGGATTCATAGCGAGACAAGGATTCCTTCTGACTTCGACGACGTGCTCTGCGAGCTAATGCTTTTGCTCTCTTAAAGGCGATAAGATTCTCCGTTGGGGGGTAATTCCTAAATATTCCCCATAACTTCCTCTTTTTTTTATAAGTTTCTTGGAATGTTTGTTCCACCAAGGTTTGCAACGCCTGTGTGGTGTAGAGGAACTCTTAGGTATTGATGCATCAGCTGCATTCTTAATTGTTTCAGTGACATTACTGACGCAAATATCAATATCTTCTTCGATCGAAACCATTTTATCATCAACAACTGCCAATTGTGTAAATAACGTCCAATCTGCCCGACTGTACTCGTAAGTAGGTAAGCGTTGTCTTACACTACTACCTCCAGTCTGGGAGATGACGAGAGGAAAATGATCGCTGTTATGCAGATCATTTCCTACGTATAAATTAAACAATGGCAGAAGTGAGGGGGAACTAATGGCAAGATCGAGAGAATGAAATATTCTTGTGGGTATTCTCGTCGGTATTAAGTAGACAGAGACTATTATCGGAAATAAACCGCTCTATCTGCCAACCGCGAAAATTTGTATCATCACTTCCCCACAAAGAATTATGGCCGTTAAAGTCACCTAACAACAGAAATGGTGTTGGCAGCTGATCTATTAATGCATCGAATTCCTCTTGGCGGATGGCATCGTGTGGTGGCCAATATAAACTACAGACTATTAATAAGTATGCAGTATGAATTTTTACAGCAACAGCCTGTAGATTAGTATTCAATGGATGGGCAGTGCTGGGAAAATTATTAGATGTTAATATACAAACACCACCTGACACTGCATAATCGTCACCACAGTCTTTTCTAAAGCTTTTAAACCCACGCATTTAAAAGTTATTGCTGGACTTCAGGAATGTTTCCTGAAGTGCAACACATGCGGGGTTATAAGCTGAAATTATGGACTTGATGCCATCATGATGAGAACGCAAACCATGGCAGT
Source organism: Latrodectus hesperus (assembly GCA_037975125.1). Lineage (NCBI taxonomy): Eukaryota > Metazoa > Arthropoda > Arachnida > Araneae > Theridiidae > Latrodectus > Latrodectus hesperus. The sequence continues at coordinate 5,477 of JAJQOW010000937.1, forward strand.
TCCAAGAAACAAAGGAATTTATTGTTCAATTGAAAAGCTCCTTTCCCGGAGCTGGAAGGCATGTCATCTGACATTTCCTCGAGCGATAGATCTTCGTCCGAGGGATGTAAGGAAACAGCGTCAGCCTCCAGGTTTAAGGCTTTACGGGTGGATATAGAGGGCCTTATATTGCCCTCCTTTGCAAATTTTAGTTTTAAGGCCCTTAGGGCTTTCGATTTAGCCATCGGAGCTTTTCTACGTGGAACGGTTGTGGAGGTTGATTTTGGACTTTTTCCAGATGTAGGGGTTAATTTGACTATTGGAAGTGAAAGAGCATCTGTTTGTATACTAGCCATTCTGGTGACCTTGGCGGCGACAGAAGCATAGCTAACTCCTGCTTGAGGTGTACGTGCTGTAACAGCTCGTCTCGCCTCAGGATATGAACAGTTATTTTTAACTTAAGTGGTTGTGATCTCCTTCTCCAGTATCCAGATAGGACAAACTTCTAGCGTAGGAGGGGTGACACCTTTACAGTTGACACACCTTTCCTTTGCAGTACAAGACGATCAGTAGTGGCCAACTGCTGCGCAGCGAGCGCAAGTCAGTTTGCCCCTGCTAGCCGCTTTGGAGTGACCAAATCTCTGGCACTGGAAACAACGCAAAGGATATGGAATAAATGGCCTAACGGGTAGATGCATATACGCAGCTTTAATATGCTGCGGTAGGTCTGGCGTCGCAAATGTCAGCACGAGATGTTTATTATTGATAATCTGCCCATCTCTTCTGATAGTGATGCGTTTTACAGCACAGACCTTTTGATCTTTGAGATTTTCTAATATCACATCCGGAGGCATGTTAAGCAAATCCTTGGCGGATATCACACCACGAGAAAAGTTAAGGTTCAAATTAGGAGAGACAGACACCTCAATGTTAGCAAGCATAGTCAAGTTGCTTATAGCGTTGGATTGTGCTTCTTATGCAACTTCAACCATTAAATCACCAGAACGCATTTTCCTAATGCTCTTCACTTCCCCGATATTTCCACTGATAGCTTTTTGGATTAGGAAAGGGGATACATTATCGAAGGTACCCTCGTTCCTTTTCACAACATAAAACTTGGCTTGTGATAATAACAATGAATGCTCCCGTGGGAGAGAAGAAAAAGTATTTCTTTGCATATTAAAAGTGGAAAATTCCTTAAAAACGAAGGAGTGTAAGGCAGACCGCACACTGAGGGAGCGTGTCTTCAACGCGCACTTATTGCTTCCTGATAGTGCTGCAAAACGCGAGCGGCATGCCGGCGTTTACTTATCGGTTTCGTTGTCTTCTGCCTCTGCGTTTGCCTGAGAATTTATGTGGCCTCTAAATCGTTGACATTGTTATTAAATATTAAAAGTTTGAAAAGAAAAAATCCCAAAGGATATATTTTAAAATAAAATGATATTAATATGACTTTCGTACTGTAAACACAAAATATAATTTCATTTTGTCTCGCATTTGAAAAATAAAATTATCTCAATAGGCAAGATATAAAACTTTAGAAAATGTTTGATTGTTATTTCAAGTCACAATTAATTTCTATTGAATGTTATTTACTGTACTTTCAGAACAAATGCGCATTCTTCCAATTTATTAATTAACACAAAACTAAATTTACACTGTTTTCTTCAAGTTTAATTCCAACTAAATTGGCATTAAATACACAAATTGAATTTTTTTTATAAAAAATAAGTAAATTTTTAAGGTGATAAATTTATTGTTAAATTTAAAAGTATAAATTGTGTGAAATCAAGTCTCATTACTTTTTGTAACAATAATATAAAAAATTAAATAAGATGTACTTTCCAGTATTTCTGTTGTCAATAAGATCGTAATAATCTCTTGCTGGGACATGTTAATTATAAATGCTAATAATTTTAAATGCTTTTAAAACTAAAAATCATAAGTATTAAATACTAACTAAAGAATAATACGTTTTTTAAACGAGCAAAAAATGTTCATCTTTACTTGGTAACTTTCTGATATTTCTGGCCAGTTCACAATAGGTGTTATTTTAATGTTTCTTCAATTCATGGACTAAAAATGACATTAGAAATATTTTTTTAAGTTATTTTAAATATATTAGATTTTTTTTTAATATATTGTAGTTACCTTTTGTTGGTATGTTACCTCAGTATAAATTAATACATATTTATGCATTATAACAAATTAATTCAATATGAATCAGTTCAAAACTAAAGTAATTAAGAATAATATATGTCAATGGATCATATTTTGTCAAAGTTATTTTAAATATATTAGAATTTTTTTATATATTTTAGTTACTTTTTAATGATATATAAAACTTGTTATGATACCTAAGTATAAATTAATATATATTTATGCATTATAACAAATAAGTTCAATATGAATCAGTTCAAAACTAAAAGTAATTAAAAATAATATATGTCAATGGAAATTATTAAAAAACTATATAAAAAGTATTTTAAATGTAAAATAACTGAGCAATCCAAATAGTAACTCTTAAAATGATTTATGTTAGTTAAAAATTAGTTTGAACAATATTATAATAATGTACAAGAAGATATGTGAATACTAAAACCCATAGCAACTCATATGGATAGAGGTTCTTAATAGTACTATAGTATTTAAACTAGTTTTTTAATAAGATTATTTTAGTTTGATAATTTTTTTAAAATTAAGAAACTACTAGTTCAGAAACATCTATGCGTTTAAACAAGAAATTAAAAAAAACTTGTATAAAAATTACTTCATAAGATGATTTATTTCAACTGCAAATACTTATCGATTAAAAATATTTTGCAGGGGAAATTTATTAATTTTATCTAAATTTCGTAAAATTTTTTAATTAAATATTTTAAATTTACATATAAATAAACTACAAATCATTAAAAATTAGAATAAAAATAACCAGGAAATTTCATTTTAATAGATATTTTCATCAAAGGTTTTTTGACTTAAATACTAATTACTATTTTGATTAGAATAATCTTCGCTAAAAACATAATACAGGAAATATTTTTTCACAAAATTAATGAAATTGATTAAATTCAGCATATTATCTCATTTGTGAACAATGGAAATTCACTTTTGAAGAAATGAAATCAAACACAAAGAAATATACATATAAGAGACATGTGATAAAAATAGCGCAAGTCACAAATGGTAGACACCTGTCAATTAAGTGACGCTTACGCGTTCGCGATAAATACTGCTCCAATGTGCGTGCGCAGCATTGGGAAAACCAGTTTTAACGGCTCGATGTCGTGCTGCTCGTCTGCTGTCGCCTTAGTGTGCGGCCTGCCTAAGAGTCATTGCTTGAGACGCTAGCAAAAGTTTCCTCAAGGGTATTAGCAATGTCTTTAGGAAAAGAGTATACAGCAGCTCCGGATTTTAAAACAGGTTTAGAGAAATCCTCATAAATCCCATTGGCTGCTTTCACTTTTCTCCACATCTGTTTACTGGATGTGGAAGATGTAATTGAAGATACATAGCGAGACCAAGATTCCTTCTGACTTCGAGGACGAGCTCTTGCTCTCTTGAAGGCGACAAGATTCTCCGTTGTGGGGTACCTCCTAAATAACCCCCATAACTTCATTTGTTTTATATAACTCTCTTAGTATTCTTTGTTCCACCAAGGTTTCCAAAATATAAAGGAACTCTTAGGAATTGATGCCTCAGCTTCTTTCAATATTGCTTCGGTGACCTTATGTATGTCATCATCAATATCATCGATCGAAACCATTTCATTATCAACAACTGCCAATTGTGTGAATAGCGTCAAATCTGCCCGACTGTACACGTAAGAAGGTAGACGTTGTCTTACACTACTACCTCCATTCAGGGAGATGACGAGAGGAAAATGATCGCTATTATGCAGATCATTTCCTACTATTAGATTTAACAATGGAAGTAGTGAGGGAGAACTAATGGCCAGATCGAGATAATGAAATGTTCTTGTTGGTATATGAAAGTAGGTCTTCTCGTTGGTATTAAGCAGACCGAGACTGTTATCTGAACAAAACCACTCTATCTTCCAACCGCGAGAATCGGTATCATCATTTCCCCACAAAAGAATTTTGGCCCTTTAAGTCACCTAACAGCAGAAATAGCGTTGGCAGCTGATCTATTAATGCATCGAGTTCCTCTTGGCGGATGACATTATTTTGGTGGCAAATACAAACTACAGACTGTCAACAAGCATGATGTGTAAATTCGCACAGCTACAGCCTGTAGTGTAGCATTTAAATGTTGGGCAAATGTTGGATGTTAAGGACAGTTGTTGGATGTTAATATGCAAACACCTCCAGACACAGCACCATCGTCACCACAGTCTTTTCTAAAGCTTTTAAACTTACGCATGGAAAAGTTATTGCTGGACTTCAGGAATGTTTCCTGAAGTACAACACATGCGGGGTTATAAGTTGTTATGACAGACTTGAAGTCATCGAGATGTGATCGCAAACCATGGCAGCTCCAAGATAGAAAGGATATTATTGTTTTATTTTTAAAGCTCCTTTACTGTAGCTGGAAGGCGGGTCTTCTGACATATCCTCGAACGATCCATCATCGTCCGAGGGAAAGAGGGAAATCACGTCAGTCTCCAGACATGAGAAAGCATTATGGGTGGAAACAGAATTTTTCTCTGCTTTTGATTTGGCAAAAGAAGGTTTTCTTAAAAATGTAAGAGTTTTTTTTAATTTAGGCTTTGTTAGCCTAAATTAAATTATTAGGTCTGGTTATTAATAATTATATAAAATTAATAATTAGGTCTGATAGTTGGGGTAATTTTACTGGGGAAATCAAAAATGGTTCAGTTTGTGTTCTGCTGGATTTGGTGACTTTTCTGGCAGCAGTGGCATAACTAACTCCTGGCTGTAGAGTGCGGGAAGTGACCAATCGCTTCGCCTCAGAATAAGAGCAACTCTTATTTACCTTAATCGTGGTTATCTCTTTTTCCAGTAAATTCTGAGGACAACTTCGAGAATAGGAGGTTGGTCACCAAGACAGTTGACACACCTCTCCTTCGCTTTGCAGTTGGAACTATCGTGGCCAATGACCGCGCAACGAGCGCAGATGATTTTGCTTCTGCAAGCGTTTCTCGAGTGTCCGAAACGCTGACATTGTAAACATCGCAAGGGATTTGGAACGTATGGCCTGACGGGCAAATTCATATACGCAGCTTTAACATACTGCGGAAGGTCTGGCGTCGCAAAAGTCAGAACAAGGTGTTTGGTATCAATAATTTTACCTTCCCGTCTGACTTTAATGGGTCTAACGCCGCCGACCTTCTGATTCTGTAAGTTATCCAGAATCTCCTGCGTCGGCGAGTTATAACAAATCCCTTGCGGAAATCACACCATAAGAGAAATTAAGGTTTCCGTGAGGTGTAACAGTCACTTCCATGTTTGCCAAAGATTTTATACTGGCCAGAATGGCTGCTTGAGAGTCTGATGCAGCCTCTACAAGTAGGTCACCAGATCGCACCTTTTGAGCCTTCTTAACTTCCCCAACCATTCCCGATATTCTTTTTGCTATAAAGAAGGGAGACACAGTTGTGAAATTTCCTTCCTTTCTTTTCACTATGAAAAATTTTGGTTTCAAATGTTCCATTTGTTGCTCCCGTGGGAGAAAATTTTTATTCTCCATTAGATTCTAATAAAATTTCGGGACCTGACCGCACCACCCACCGCCGAGTCCAACAAGTGGATGCAGACCAACTACACCAGTGATAGCCAGGTCCTGTACGCTCACAGTACATCCCTAAAGTGGCCTCCACCCTTAAAGAGTCACCCAGTAGATGTACCGATCGCTTGATCCATAAAGCCGATTGATGTGCTGAGGACCACAACACACCTCCCGTTTACCTGAAGCAGAGGCCAAAGTAATGTGTTGGTCTATGGGGGCTCAATTACCAGGACCCTCCTTTCCATTAACACGGGTCTCCACGCACTCCAAACACGTGTCTGATTTAGTCCCCAAGAGAAGCTAATAGCAACAGAGCGGCGAAAGTTACTCAAGGGAAGCCCTCAACGTCTTACGAGGCAACCACACTGAGGAAGAAGATGAAGATAAAGCAGAAGAGTAGAAGAGAGAAGGAAATAAAGATGAGGACAGATCACTAAGGTAACTTGGGATTGTGACACCCGTGTTTACCTAAAGAAGGTAAACCCCCTGAGGGGAACTGCTCAACGCACATGCCCTGTCCAACCAACCCTAACTACGCTCAATAACAACAATTCCACCTGTAATTCAATAGAAAATTTAGACGTCATAACTATTCAACTAATTACAGAAATAAGAAACACAGCCTCTAAAACCTTCAAAATTGGAATTCCAGGAAATAAATCAAACCCTCGATGGTGGAATCCGAACCTGCGCCAACTCAGATAAAAAACAAGAGCCTAAGAAGGCGCCTAAAAACAAAGCAAGAATAAAATGATAAATAAAAATATTTCAATCTTACAAACAATCACAATGCGCCTACAAAAAAGCAATTTTGTAAACTAAATATGCCTGCTGGTCAAACTTTTGTACTAAAAACAAAGCAGACTTTGGCATTTTGCAAGAAATTGCCACAGACAAAATCTTTCGCCGATCCCAATTAAGGACTTTTAACTCCACTACAAGATACAATCAAAACATGGTAAACCATCTTCAAACGTTGCTAAACATAACTTAACCAGATGACAATTTTCCAACTCCACAGCCTTCACCAAGCAATTCTAATTGAGCCACCTCACCTCCAGACAACTCCAGAGATCCTCCATTCAACGAAACAAATTCAACCATATCATAAAAAACCTCGACAACTCACGTGCCCCAGACATATTTGGAGTACACAATGCAATAGCCAAATTAATTTACAAATCTATTCCCAAATCTCTTTTAAATTTCTACAACCTCTGCTCCAAATTAAACTACTTCCCTAAGGACTTCAAGATTCGACAAGTAGTATTCTTCCTGAAAAAAGGCAAAGATCCAGCAGAACCATCCTCATATCGTCTCATCTGTTTACTTCCCTCTCTAGGCAAGATCCTAAAATGCCTAGTGCAAGGCCGGTTCAAACACCATCTGCACAAAACAAACTTTCTGCACCAAAATTAATTTGGTTTCAGAGCTAACTGCTCTACGGAACATGCCCTCTCCAAGGCAAGGTCAATTATTGAATCCAAAAAGGAACTTGGACACTACACAGCGATGATAGCACTACACATAAAACAAGCATTCGACTCCGTGTGGTATCCACGTCTACCGAGATATCCTAACCAAGGAACTTCATATCCCAAACAACATTATAAAACTCCTGAATAGCTTCCTCACAGATAGAGAACTAGTAACTCTCCATGATGGAGGAACTGTACAGAAACAATAAACCTGAGGATGCCCTCAGGGATCAGTCAGAGGCCCAATACAGTGGAACGTATACTTTAACGGAATCCTCAAAGCAGACTGGCCAACACACACAGATGTCCTGGCCTTCGCAGATGATACCATTCTCCTCATCAAAGCCCCAACAAAAGAAAAACTAAATTAAATAGCAAAAGCTCATTGGAAATCTTCTCAAACCTCTGTGTCCATCTTAATCTTACTATCTCTATCCCAAAATCGACAGTCATGATAATCGGCCACAATAAGAAAACACTGTAGTCTAACCCAAAAATCACACTCCAAGGGACAAGCCTCAAACACACCTAAACCATCAAGTATTTAGGAGTGGAATTCGACAAGACACAGCACTTCCTGGAACATATTAGGTCCCAAACGAAAAAAGTCATTCCAATAGCACAGCGGCTCCGAACAATGGCTGGACGCGACTGGGGAATGAAAGCCTACAACCATTAAAAAATCTACCACTCCATAGTGGAAAGAATAATCCTATATGGCTCATCGTGTTGGCTTCTCCAACTAACGATAAGAAAACAAAAACAACTCGACAGAATCCAGCTACACTTCACCCTCCTAATCACCAGATCCTACAGAACGACTTCAAACTCAGCACTAGTAATTCTGGTAGGCACCATCCCTGTGCACCTAACAGCATTAATAGAGACCATTCTCCACCAAGTCATCCAACTCTAACAAAACTACTCGGATGGAAATTTCTGCCTCTTAGCTACAGAATTTGAAACACCAACGCACAAAGACATCCATCACCCAAGCACCTACAATAAAGGAATCCTAACCTATAACCTACCAAGACCAGCAATAGGCATCCCACCAATCACTCCTCAATCGGCAACAATAACCAACATTTATACAGATGGCTCAAGAATCGATTATAAAGACAATGGAGTGGCTTACGTGGTCTACGAATGTAACACACTCAAAAACACGGCAAGTTCAAACTGCATTCCCACAACAATACCTCAGGGCTAATGCTCTAGCTATCACTCGTGCAATCCAACACATATAATCATCTGCACTGAATTAAGCGACAATCTGATCTGGCAGTATGTCGGTATTACAAGCGCTCAACAACCCGAAACATTGATCACCACAAATCCCTTACCTTCATTCTCTGCTACATACAATCTCGGAGTGATGTCAAATCCAACTCTGCTGGGTTAAAAGCCATTCCGACAACGCTGGAAATGAACAAGCTGACGAGGCAGCGAAAGATGCAGCAGCGAGCCAAGACCAACAGACGGAATATATCCCCGAACCGAAATCCTATCTCAAACACCTGCTGTTTAAACACATACTAAAAGAATGGCAACAGATTTGGGAAAATTAATCCCCATTCAGAGCCACTTATAACCTATTCCCAAGAGTCTCAGTCACACGCTTATCCTCCAACCCATTCATCAACTTCTTAATTACTAACCATGGTCCCTTTCCCGTCTTCTACCACAAGATAAACAAAGCCACATCTGATTTCTGCATTTGTGGAGCAACAGGCACTTCAACAAACTGCCTGCAAAATTGCCCAAAAAGACCATTATATTAAGAAATCCAGCCAACAATCAGATCTCTCATTCATCACTCTCTACATAACAGAACCATTTCGTAGACTGAAAGTTAACCATATAATGACACTACTGGTTTCGAAGGGACTGGACATTTGCTGGGATCAATATTTACCAACCCAGACATCCTTGGAGGAATCTTTCAACCTCCAGGACTAAGTAGCTGCCAGCTCCCCACCTGTCAATTCAACTTCCTCACTGATCAAGTTGCAGCCCTAACTGGTTCTCACTTTAGCTACAGAACAGACTATTAATAACATAATTTTCCAAACATAGCATAACCTTGAACTATAGTATTGCTACAGTATGTGTATATTTTACTAACTCATTTTGTGTACATATTTAACTAACTCTTGTTGTGTATATATATTTTGTATTATCTAATTATATTTATTAGTAATATATCTGCCATCAGCATAGCAATAACTATAAGATATCTGTAATTGAACTGTAATACAGAGCCCTACTGTGTAGGAGCCTGTAAGGCCTAAGCACCCCACCATGTGAAGTTCAACTTTAATAAAATGCAAACGTCGGGTTATGGAGCAGATGAAGGGACATAATTGGCCCCTGTGAGGGTGTTGATTAGCTTATGATGACTGGGGGACATCACTCGTTTACCTCAGGTACAGTCCGGGATCCCACACATCGTTCGTTATTCCTGTCTAGGGATGGGACTTTGTTACTTTTCTTGTACTTGGTACGTACTGAGTACAGTTACTTTTAATGTAACAAGTATTTTACCGATTACTTTGTGTATTTGTTACATTTTTGTGCTGCCATCTATCGGATTAAAATATAATGACAATTTTTTTCACGTTTTATGAATAATTAAAAATTGAATTAGTAATAAATTAATAATTAATTAAAAATTAATAATTAAATTTACAACATTTTGTATAATTTCATAAAATTAATTAATATAATTAATGTTAATTTAAATCGTTATCATTTGTAAATAAGCATCCAGTTAAGGTTAAAATAAGAGCTGATGTACTAATCTATAAAAAATTTTCATTTCATAAATGCAACATTTCAATAATAGCAAATTTTTGTTTTTCCTGAAAAGCTTTAATTTTTAGTATGAAGCAATTGAATATAAGTTATTCCCTCAAAAAACAGTTTTTCAGTGAAAAATTTTGAACTTATATATTTTAATAAATATATTCCTTTCAGTATAAAAAATCCTAATCTTTTGTTATTTACATTTTTTTTAGAATTTTCATCTGTTCGAAGTAAATTTTCAAATTATTCGATTGTAATTTTCAAAGTTTAATCAAAATATTATATTAGTCGTGATAATATAATTTCTATTTTTCAACCAAATCATCAACTTAATTTTTTGTTTTAATTTAGTAAGATTTTCCAATTATATAAATGAATTTTTATAATTAACTAGCAAATAATTTGTAAAGAATCGCAAAGTGGGAGGATTAATCAATTACAAGGAGATTTTTTTTAAAATTTGCTTAGAAATATACAATTACTTTTAACAAAAATCAAATTAAATTTCTTATATTTTTCTATAATTAAACATTGATGAAACAATTATAGCAAAATTTTTTGATACCTAATAGATAGTTATTTATTTTATAAATGACGTTTATTTGTTTGTATTTTTATGAAATAGATAAACTAGATTTTCTAAAATAAAAATTGCATTAACTCACATATCTTGCTTCAGTTTCCTGAATCTTAATTTATGGATAAATAAAGAAGCTTTGCAATTAAAACTGTATTAATACTTTTTAAGTGATTATCACCATCATTCATAAAGTAACTTTTATAGTAACACAGAAATTCATTAAATATAAAAAAAGGTAAAACTGTTTTACCAATAATCTAAATGTTATGTTGTTTTAATGTAAAATATTAAGTAAAATGTAATGTTTAATACAAAATACAGGAACTAAAATACATATATTTTATTTACATCAAACTGTAATTTAAAAAATACACATGATGGTATAAATAAAGATAAAAAGTAAAAGTTGACTTAATTTAAAAAAATATTTTTCATTTCGAAGTTCATAATTAAAATGAATAAACTATCTTTATATGTTTCAACGATTTTTTAAATTATGTTGTGATAAATTTCGGTTCATTTATTTAAATAGAATTATATTATATTTTGTGCAGAAATTTATGCAAAAAGTAATTTTTTTTTACGATTTAAACTGAATTTACCGACATAAATCTGAACTGAAAACTTGGTTTTATAAAAAGAAAGGTAATTTTTCTCTGTTTAATGTGCTGGCGTACATTTTAATTTAGATGCTTGATTCCCAGTTATATTATTTTGAGATAAGCTAGAAATACGTATTTTCTGATTAAAACTCTAAACGAAATTTAATTTTTCTATAAAACTACTTAATATAACACATCTTAATTAATTTGCTTAAATGCAGCTCATTATGAATAATGAGCGAATGTTTTTTATTTTTTAACAGGTACTTACATTCAAGAGTAAAATTCTATATTTGATATGCAAAAATTTCTAGAAAATTCTCAGAATTTAGTGTTATTAATTATTTTCAAATATCTTTTTCAGTTTCCAAAAATCATCCCCCAATCATACCATTTTAAATTTTAAATACGAATTGAAAATATGCATCTTTATTTACGTGAACAATTTCCCCTAATTTTGTTTTCTCATTTTCAGAACAGCAATTTATGTGATTATATAACTACTTAATTTTTAATGGTAAAAATATTTTTGAAGAGAAAAAAATTTTTAAAGTAAAAAATATTTAATTACTTTTAAAAATTATCTTTAAAACTAAAATATAGTAAAAAAAATTCCATTTTCTTTTTGTTCAAGCCAATAAAGTAATTTTGGAAACAATAATCAGATTTAAAAAATTTAATTAAAATTAATTAAAAGTTAAAAAAATAATAAGAAAAATAAGTCAATAAATATGGAATAATATATTACAAGAATATCAGGCTTTTTTCTTATATTAAAAAGTGACATATTGAAAACCAGAAGTATAACCATTAAATAAATGTGCTACGATTATTGATTATCCCAACTCATTTATTTTATTAACAAAAACGAAACGAATGAACTTGCTTTTTTTCTTCATTTAGCAATAGAAATTCATTATGTAACCTCTCCTGTCAACAACCTCTCCTAAAATACATGCATCTCTAGGGGGTGTTGCTTCAGCCCAAAGAGATTTTCTAATTTCCAAGAATCAATCTTCTATTTTCCAGAATCAATAAACCAGCATCTCATTTCTCTTCTCCTACCCACCCTTCCTATCATGGGAAGAGATTTCCCAAATCCTGACACAATCTCCTAATTCGTCCGTCTGTATCGATATATCGATGACATTGTTAGTTGTACTCGCTCTGTCATTGGCTCTTCTGTACTTGTTACATTTATTACTTTGTAACAACCACGTACTCACGTACTTGCTTGTTACTTTGTAACAACCACGTACTCACGTACTTGCTTGTTACTTTGTAACAACCACCTACTTACGTACTAGCTTGTTACTTTGTAACAACCATGTACTCACGTACTTGCTTGCTACTTTGTAACAACCACGTACTCACGTACTCGCTTATTACTTTGTAACAAGTACGTACTCACGAACTTGCTGATTACTTTGTAACAGACGCGTACTCGCTCTGTCTTAAGCCCGCCACACACGATACGATTTTTCCATAGGATTTGTTGGACGTGAACAAGTTGTACCGTCTGTGGTGAAGTTGGACAGGTTCACGAAAATTCAAACAAGTTCTGATTTTTCTTCCAACACAGGAAGTAAGCAATTGCTTCCCGTTGTCGCGTGTCTGTTTCGCAGGGTTGCAAACTATTTCTTGGCGATACTTGGGAAAATTAATATTTGATTCCTTTTTTAAAAATGTCCATGAAGCAAATATTGCAGGAATTTATTGAAATCTATAAAGATGAGCCTTTTTTGTGGCAAATAATGAGTGTCGATTACACAAATAAAATAAAAAGAAAGTTAGCTTATGAAAAATTATTAGAAATATACAAAAAGATAGATGAAAAGGCTTCAATTAACGAAGTAAAGGAAAAAACTAATGCCCTCCGTAGAACCTATAAAAGAGAAAATCAATTAATCGAAAAAAGTGGTGTAAGCATGGAGGATGCATATGTGTGCCGACATTATGATACTTTGAATATATATCATTTCTGGACGAAACTGCAATTCCACGAATTTGGACACAAGTTTTGTTGAGAATGGTGATGAAATAAGTTAAATAATTTATTTTGTAAATTTATTCTCTATCTGAATGAATATATATAATTACACTTTTAACGTAAAATTTTACTACGAAATTTTATAATAAGCTTTATTAGAAAACAATATTTTTTTTATTTCAGAATGCTTACAAATCTTCAAAATGAACATTTTAAAATTTTAATTTTCTATATTTTTAAATATGAATTAAGTTTAAACAATAATATAAAGGAATTAGTTGCGATTATTCTGTTGTTTTCTTTAAATATTCTTTATACAATTGAACAATAATAAAATTAGATAATTAAAAGTAATAAATTGATTAATAATAACAAAAGAAAATTATTCACCTTTAAGCGAAATTGAAATTAAATACATTTCAGTTATTATTTATCATTTGGTAAATGTTAATTTGTTTTCCTTTTATTTAAAAATCATTTAAGAAAATATTATAAAATCTAAGAATACTTGGATAATAGATAACAAATTAATAATTCATTTTATATCTACTAATAAATAATTAATACTCGATAGATAAACTTTTTGATGTACTAATGGGGCTCTTTAATTAATACCGCTTGTCAGAAAGCGCTAAGTTGCACTTAATGGTTCATGAGAACTTAAAGATGAGCGCATGGATGTATATTTTCTTATAATGAAAGGTGTTACCTTATCCAACAACGCTGCATACAATTTTTCATTCATCCTCATGTAATTAAAGAAATCTTTATCTTCCGACTGTATTTCTGTAATCAAATTTAGATGTGAAAGAGTTTCACGCTGGAGCAACCAATTTTTTGATTATTTCTTTTTTTATTGTTTGTTTGCTTTTCACCATCATCCCAGTCCAAAGCAACAGCCAATAATACTTCTGTGCTTAATTTGCTCATGTTACTTAACTTACTATGATAACATTTAATGGCAGAAATTACAAGCAGTCAAATGAGTACAACAATAAATACGTCAAGTCAGAAAAAGTGACTAAACAACAAATTATTGAAATTTTTGGCGATTTTTGATTTCCATTTACATTTAAGCCAAAAGCAATAAATGTTGAAAAATGGCACCCTTAAAAATAACTTCCCACTCCAGATGTGTCTCCCCTTCTGTGGTCAGCAGAGTTTGAGGGGACTGTGTGCTTAATTACTTCCTACCCCTTCCAACAAATCCTATGGAAAAATCGTATCGTGTGTGGCGGGCTTTAGAAACTGGTCAAGTACATTGTACCTGCAACTGTCTGAGGATACTCGAACACGCGCTGGCTTTGTTACTGGAAGTACTGAGTATTTGGAAGAAAAAGTACTGATTACAGGTTGTAACATTCAAATACTGATTACATAATACTTGTTACAGGTATTTCTTCCCAACCCTATTCCTGTCTCTGGTCTTCAGAACCGTAACTGTTAGCATATTGTTTCGATTCTATTTTGTTTTCTCCAAATTCTTCACCTAAAACTAAATTATTAAACTGTTCATCCACCTAAAGTTTATCCCATTCAATTATTAAAGCTCTAAGGATTAAATAGATACCAAATTTACCAATAAATTCGAATTATTTACAAAATTATAACGTTTTTAATTTCCTAACAGAAACTTCAATGGCGGACGCCTGTTAGGGCTAATCTGAATCTATTCAAATTAAAAAATTAAACCCATTGGACACTTCAAACTGGTCACTCAACATTCAAACCATAAGATCATCAAGGAAAATCAACATCGATACCCCTCTAGTGGCTCTAGTACTCAGGTAAGTCAACTTTACATAACACTCACCTGCACCATTAATCTAACATTATCAATACAATAGTAAAATTTTTAAAAATATTTTCAATTTTTTCTAATTAACCAAAATTAATTAAATCACTCTATTTCATTCAAGAACATTCTAAATTATTCTCCTTCATACTTTATTAGTCATAAAAATTTTTGAACAATTAATCAAATTAATGAACAATTAAACAAAAAATACAAGAAAGAAGAGAGAAAATACAAGACTAAATATAAAAAAAATTAGATTATATATGAGGATAGATAAATTACTTACTGAGATAATAAAAAATGCAAAACAAGAAGCAAGTAAGACTATTCAACATAAAATATATATCACTGTAAAATTTTGGAGTTTTAAAAATAAGTAATTAAAGTATTAAAGATACATTGATAAATGATGGTTGATTAGGTGAGAGGTTTCTTTTTTATAAGAATTATAAATGTTCATTAATCTTAGTGCTATTTGAAGGAGGTTGACTTGTAATCTGTTTCATGAGTTCTGTTACGTATTTGATTAATTTTGAAGACCAGAGACAGAATTTAATAGACAAGGGGGGACCCTGAACTATTTCAATGGTTATCAGGTTGTTATCCCCTTTACATCAGTATGAACAAAGAGACTCCTAAGAGGCCTCGGGAGGGGGGTTTAATTTATTTAAATATTGGTGAAGGTTACATGTGAGATACAATGGCCTGCATTGATCTATGCAGTAGATCAATGCCTTACATTTTTTTTACAGTAAATAAACAAAATAAGCATAATACAAAAATAGAAATAGAAAGTAAAAATAGAATTAAAAGATATAAAGTAAGAGAATTAAAATATTTACAGTTAATTGTAAGATAAATAAACAGAGTAAAACAATATAAAAAATAAAGTATTAAAATACCGTACTGGCTGAACTGGATTGAAGTTTTGCTATTGTAAAATATTTAAATAGAATCGGAACTGTTTTCTGAGGCATAGTTGTCATTTCTTTGGGTTCTTTGCAAATTTTAAGGTCCTTGTCCATGAGATATTTGCTTAGTTCTGTTAATTTCTTTTTGCTGTAGTTGTTGGAAATGCTGAATTTGATGAATTATAGTTTGTTTGATTGGTGGATTGTTATAGGTGAAAGATAGAGATTAATTGACAGTCCTTAATATAATGAATGCTAGAGCCTACTGAATGGCAAATACATTTATCTGTCGAAGCTTTCTTTATTTTTTTTATAGTAAATCGTTAAAGGTCCATGATTGGTGAGAAAATAATTAGTTTGAGAATTTCAAAACAAACATTTGTGGAAACTATATAAAAAATTTCATAAATGTATTGTCCAGTTGAACTATTGTTCCAATTTTGTTGCCCGTTAGAAATGGTGAATTTTTTTTATTTTAATTTTATTGGAGCTTTGGACCAAGGAATTTCTTGAATTTTGATTTCTGGTAAATCTGCAGCTTCTTTAGCTTTGGTGTCAGTAAGTTGATTTCCTTCCACTCTTTGGTGGGCTTTCACCCATCAGAGTTGGATTAGATGATTTTGATGAAGTTTAAGTAATCTTTGTATATCTGCTACTATTGAGGAATCTGGAAATAGATTTTGAAGATCCTGAAGAGTCGATTTCAGTCTATATTGCTGCTGGTGAATGATGATTTTTTATGATGATTTGAATTGCTTGTTTGATGGCTATTGCTTCAAACAAGCAATTCAAATTCAACTTCCAATTCAGCAAAGATCTGCTTTAAAAATTGAATTATTTTGATGAAGTTTAATTAGGTGATAATTTTATAAAATTTAATTATTATAGTTTATGATGGCTGCTCCTACTTTTGAATCTGACTAAGGGCCGTCCGTGAGGATGTAGCAGTTGGTGTCCTTTAGTTGTAATTTTGAAGAGGGGTTGATGAAGATATGGAGGCCTTTTAACCAATCTGCTGGGTGAATTGCTTCTTTTTTGGGTTTGCTGTCAATAGATGGTGATATTTTAGTGTCACAGATATGGATGGTAGAATTATGTTGGAAAAGTAAGGACTTTTAACTTTTCTTTTTCAGCGAGAAGAGGAAGTGGTGGTATGCCTGCTAGCAGCTCTAGACAAGAGTTAGAGGTAGTATGAAAGCCTTTTGTGATTAGTAGCGTTAAATAACGTTCTATAATTAATAATTGTTTTCATTTCCTATGGTTATGAGGTTCTAGCCAAAATGCTGCACATTAAGTATTATTCTGGTTATTACAGTGTTTTAAATTATTTTGATTAGTTTACCTTTTAAGCCCCAATTAGTATTTGACATCGATTTCAGTCTCTGTGCAATTTTAATGATACTGGGTTTTAATGATCTAATATGAGGTAAAAAAGAAAGCGTACTATCTATATGTATGCAAAGATAAGTAAGTAATGTAGTATGTGTTTAAGACTAATATTATTAAGAAATATTTTTGGATTATATTTTAGGGTGTGTGTTTTTTTACATAAGATTAAAATTTTAGATTTTGAAGGGGTGACATTTAATTTTAATTTAGTGCAGAGTTTAGAAAAAAGATATTATGTTTGGTTACTATTTAGGTGTAATTCTTCCTCAGTTTTTCCCTAGACAATAAAAAAAGTCTCATTGGCAAAAGTGATATCATTTGTATGGTGTGGACAATTAAATTTATTAATTTTGTCATAATAAAAGTTCCAAAGAATGGGTCCACTTATTGAACCATGCGGACAGCCTCTTGATTGTTTCTTATTAATTTGAATATTGTCATGTATTAGTATTAGTTCTCTGTCAGTTAAGAAGTTAAAAAAGATTTGCTGGAAGATTTAGATTATTTAGTCCTTGCTTTAATCCCGGCCACCATAATGAGTCAAACGCCCTCTCCATGTCCATGCATACTAGTGCTGTGTAATTATTTTGTGATTTGTTATTATTAGTTTGTTCTTTAATTTTAAGCAGAGCATGTTCAGTTGACAATTTTGTATGGAATCCAAATTGTGTATCGCTGTAAAAATTTTTGTTTTCCTAATGGTATTTTAGCCTATTTGTTATTAGGCGTTCAAGGCTGTTTCCTACTGCTGGAAGTTGGCAGATAGGTCTATATGAGTTTGGATTGTTCAGTGGTTTGTCTTCTTTAGTGAAGTAAATTATTAGTCCTGTTTTAAAAGATTTGGGGAAGTAATGAAATTTCAAACATAAATTTAGAAAGTTTAAGAAAATTTTTGGAATAGCTTGATAAATTAATTTTAGTATGCCATTATCTAAACCATATATGCCTGTGGCTTTTGTGTTATTAAGATTTTTAATTCTGATTTTAAATTATGTTTTTGTGAATGTAGGGTCTAAGTTTGGATTTGATGTAACTGGGATAATTGGGTGGTTTGATGGATCTTCCATGAATGAGAATACTAAAAGATTTGAAAAAATTGATTAAGAAATATTAGAATATTGTTTTTTTTAATTACGTCATTATATAAGCTCTTTCGAGCATCATAAGTCTTGCAGTCCAATAGGGAAATGAAGTTTCTCCAGGAGAGGAGAGAGTCTTGAAGTGTAAAGAATTGCAGGAATCTTGGAGGGCAGAACACATCCAAAGGTGCTTGCCATTCATGTCCAACTGTTCATTGCACAAAATGCAGTCTGTTGAGTCCACAAGTTTAATGTGGCGCAAGTGTCCCTGAAGATAATCATGCCCAGTGAGAAGCCTGCAGCAGGACACCCCTATAGCTGTAGGTAGATCCCTGGGGATGCAAGAGGTCAAGAGGCACCCGCAGCAAGTGTGAACTACATACTAGAATATTGTTGAGTTGAATTAAAGGGAATAAAGTTCTTTGGTTTAAAATTTTTTTTGTTGCTATTTTTCTAGAATATTGTAGGCGGAACTGAATTTTGAACAATAATCTTGCCAAATTTTTGCTTGTAGTATTTCATTTTTATATACTGCTAAAGACTTTTTGTATTGTAGGATAAATTTCAATTGAATCTTGCGAACATTTAAATCTTCTTAGTGCTTTTGTTTTATTTTTTAATATTTTTAATTTGGGGTTCCACCAGTTTAATTTGAATATTTTTATTGGGTTATGGAATGTCAGTGTACTTTCTACAGTTTGTTTACAAATGTCAATTAGTTGGTCCGTGAGGTTATCTAGGCCTTTTTTATTTGAGCAAGAATTTATTACTATGTTGAGAAGATTTGTGTGTTGCTTGATGTGTTTTATAAAATTTGAGCTATGTCTGGTACAATTAAAACGCTTATTGAAACTGATCATGCATGATTTTGCAATAGTCACTTCTATATAATTATGATTGTAGCAAGAGTTAACTTCTAGAACATTCTAATTTTGGATAAACGGAAATTGGTGGTCATTTGAAAGGGTCAGATCTGGCCAGCCTATCCCTTTTGGGCCTGTAAATGTTGGCATGCAGTCTATGCTGTTTATTAAATTTAAATTTGATGACGAAATAAATGATTCCATTATGTGCCATCTATGATTTGTTGATGGATAATTCCAAATTGTGTTTTGTGCGTTAAAATCACTAGATAATAATAGTAGACTATCTTTATACTTGTTTAAAAAGGGTTTAATTTTTTCAATAATTTGATTTCAGTTGGGGAGGCTTACACATTGATTAGTATTAAAGGATGTGGAAGAAGATTTTGCCAAAGAATTATAATATCATCTTCAATTAACAAAGAGATTTGATTAATAGGTGCATTAATTAAGGTTAAAAATTTTATATTTTGTGAATTTTTGTTATAAAAGGTTTTAAATGAGAGAGGGATTCCTCTAATAATCGTTTTTTAAATGTGTAAGGCTCTCGTGTTAAGATATGATATTGGTTTTCCAATATTTTTTGCAATAATTGTGTTTGTGCTGATTTACTCCTTTGTTAGTTGATTTGTAAGATTTTTAATTCTGTGAGATTAAAATTTAGAAGATTAGGATTAGTAGGATTTGGGGTTAGATAAGAATAAGCATTAGGGATATTGTTAGACATTTTGTTATTTAATTAATTTTATTTTTATTAAAACTCTTTAATATTATTTTAAGTGTTGTTGATAGTCTTAGTATGAGGGGCAGTTATGATCATAGGCTGCGTGTTCTATTAAATAGTTTGAGCCAACTCTATTTGCTTCAATGCAATTGATGCAGAATAGTTTTGTAGTTTGGCATTGATCTGTTTTGTGTGATTTTGCACATCTGGCGCTGTATGTTTTCTTTGTTGGACAATTTTCTGTTATATGGGTGAAATCTTGACACTGTTGGCATCTACGGATTGTTTTGAATTTGTCGATTTTAAATTTAGCTAAACCAATGAATAGAAATTTTTTGGTTAGAAGTTTGCTTGATAGAACTTTTGGAAGCTCTATTACTAGATTGAATAGGCTGTATTTACTTATTGTTTTCCTTAATTGGATTAATTTTATTGTGTTATCCGAATTCAATTCTTTTATTGTAGCGATAATTTTTTTTTTAATATTTTTCCGGTATACTTAAGATAACTACTCTTTGTTGCTGTGGTTTATCTTCAATAGAGAGATTGTTATCTAGCAGTGTTCTTTTTAGAGAATTAATGTCATTTGTATTTTTACATTTAGTTTCTAAATGGTTATACCTATTGTAGATTGCCAATGGATGGATGTTGGTGTCTATATTTTGGAGAGCTTTTGGGGAGTTTAATTCTTTTGTTTTTCTGATTATAATTGAGTTCCTTTGTTTGACTGCGTTGCTATATAATTTTGGTTGAGGTGAGGGTTTGTCTTTTACTATTTGATTTATAGTATTATCTATGTTTTTGTTTAGGTTGTCAATTTTTTCCATTAGGTTTGGAATTAGTTTGTTTTGGAATCTTGAATGTTTGAGTTTAGTAAAGGTTGGAATTGTTCTATTTCGGGTTTTTTTTATTTTCATTATTATCTGACCAATTTGAATCTATTAAATGTTGAAGTAATTGATTTGCTTTGTTTCTTATATCTTTTGGTAGATAAAATTTTTCACCCTTTTTTAATTTAGCAAGTTTTTTTTAATTTATTTAGTTTGGGGGAAGTGTTGTTTTGATATATTGAGGATTATTTTTTGTCATTTCTTACATCATGATTGTTAGACTGTTGTAAATCATATAAATTTTGAAAAGAAAATGAATTTTTTGATTTCGTTGGATGAAATGGGAGTATTTTAACAAAACGTAATAATTCTAATAGAAATGATAAAAATTTTGTAGGATATTATGTTGACCTTATGGGATGAAGTATAACATTATAATGGGCTCAAATTTGTATTAGTTTAGAAGTTATACTTAGTGTGACCACTCTATGACCAAGGCAAAAAATTTATTAGGCTTTTTAAAAAATATAATATCGTGCGTTTTTAAGAATTCCAAATATTAAAAAGTTGAATATTTCATTATAATTAAATACTGTAGAAGTTTTAAATTCCAATAAATAGAAACGAAAATTTTAAAAGTCGATTTTAAACACACCCAGCAATGGCACCCAACTTAAAAAAACATCAGTGTAGTGCTACCTACTACAGTGCCAACCGGGCAATAAAACTAAATTTCGAACGTTTACAAATTTCATTTTTTAATTTAAACTCTATCTTTAATATACTGAGCAATGGCACCCACCTTAAAAAACACCAGTGTAGCGCTACCTTCTACAGTGAGAACACGGCAATAAAGCTAAATTTCAAACGTTTACGAATTTCTTTTTTTAAACTCGATTTTTAATATACTGAGCAATGGCGCCTACCTTAAAAAAACATCAGTGTAGCACTACCTACTACAGTGCCAACCGGGCAATAAAACAAAATTTCGAATGTTAACAAATTTCACTCTTTGCTTAAACTCGAATTTTAATATATCGCCAACATTTAAGAAATTTCAGTACGTGGCACGTTCTAACACTAACATGCAATACACACAACATAAACATTCATTTATTTATGGAAGCATTCATTTTTATAAAAACTTTAGTTTCTAAATATGAATAAAATTGTAATGAAAAACAAAATAACTCACCTAATCTTCATCGCTCTTCGAATCGTTACTTTTCGGCAAATATATCGTTTTTATCGCATCTAAAAAATCTTCTATTATGTTTTCCCAATGATTCTTTCTTCATACGTACTCCGCAAAATGTAAAATCAATATATCCTCACCAATAATTATTAATTTTCGCAAGCAACACACAAACTCCAAAAATCGAATAATGTAACTCAAAGCGTTAAGATTATTCTATAATAGTTTCAAGGGTTACATACAAAACGCTCATGTCACGCGATTACCTTACCTCATAAACGAATAGCATGTCATAAATACGTAATCCGCACCGTTAAACCAGTTTTGCAAACTTATCGCACCACTTTATAGCCTGCTTGGCGCATTATACCCTCCGTACGTATCTGTTCACTTTAGCGCATAAAAAGTATTGGGGATAGGAAGATGGGCTTAGTTTGGAACAAAGTCAGTATCCCCATACACTGATTTCTCGCCAAATCTGGTAACCATTGTTTATGTTGTAGTGTTGCCGATTTCAGCTTTTGTTTTTATTGTAGGGTTGCCAAATTTAGTTTTTGTTACTATTTTAATTTTTCCGTTGCCAGATCCCGTTTTTCTCGTGTTTTAACAAATTTTTACGTTATATATGTGCTTCTTTTTTAGTGGGAATAGCTTTTTTAGTTTCACTTCGAGAACTTTCCAGAACTCAGTTTGCTAATTGTTCTACGTTTTAATTGCTAGTCATTTTAATTTCGTTTACTGTTGCTGATGGAATCAGTGGATTTCCCGCTCTTGTGTTTCGTTGTCGCCTGTGTCCAATTATCTTAAACTTTTTTTTCACTATTTCTTTTATATTATTTACTTTTATTTGGTTTAATTTTTATATATTTTTTTATTAAATGATATATTTTATTTTATATATTTTAAATCTTTAAATATCCTCTTTTCCTTATTTCGTTTTCTTAATTTATTATCATCTTTTTATTGTTTTAATTACTTTATTTATTGTTTTAATTAAAAATGTTGTCCAAAAATATCAACAAATTCTATCAGCTAAAATTAAAGATAATTATGATGGATTATTGCTCAGGATTCCAATTTATTAATTAATTTAGGATTCGCAAGTATTAATTTTTTAATGGAAATTGGGTTTGGAGAAGGTGTAATTATTTTATTTAAATTCCATTGCTTACATGTAATTTTTTATTGTATTCATGTTTCATTTTTATTTACTTAAAATGTGTATATATTTAAAAAAAATATTTTATTCATGTTTATTTTTAAATTTTAAAAAATGTTTATATTTCAAAAATAAGTTTTTGCATACTTTTTTTTAAATTTTATAAAGTGTATATATTTAGAAAAATATTTTTGCATGCTTTTTTTTGTAAAATTAGATAATTATTTTTACTGAAATGTGACACTGGTGACAAACGAATAAAATGTCGAAATAAATATACCAATCGGCATGTCAGCTTAACTTCATATCAAGTAAGTCCCTTATTTATATTTTTTCCCTTTTTAAATTTTCTGAAATGCTTATTTTTCGATCGAATTTAGGGAAATTTCCCATTTTAATATATGCGCACCTAGCTGGGCAACTTGGCGAGAAAAAAATTCGCCGCGTCGCCAAGTGTATAGGGATACTGAACTTGTTTCCTTAGTTTTACTGTACTGTCACCCTTGGCGCATATTTTTTTTGAAGCCAAATTTGGCGAACAGAGCCGTATTTTTATCTCGTGTGATTCTCGCGAGATGCCCGTCATACAGATGAAGACCATTAAGAATTAAGGTGAAAATTCAAGTATAACATTTCTAGTGTATACGTCATCGTGATGAAATTTAAAACATATTGTTCCATTTCAGCATTTTACTAGAAAATTTTATGAGTTAACTTCCTAAGATTTTTTAGTGTGTATGACAGTTTGGATAATTAAAATATTTATTCGAAATATTTTTGTGTTTTGTTTGAATCAAAACATTTTATGGATAATTTAACATATCAACTTTATTATTTTACCATTGATGTTTGAAGTCTACAAAATTTTTGTTTTTTGTTAATTTTGTAAAATTACTTGAGTATATTGATAGATACCAATAATGTATGAAATATTTGTCACTATTTCAGCCATTTTTCCTCCCGCTGATTTTCTCCTGATATTTTTAAAAGGGTGTCATCGGCAAATGTAATGATTTCTGTGTGGTTTGGCCAATTAAATTTGTTTACTTCACTGTAATAAATATTCCAGAGTATGGGTCCACTGATTGAACCCTGTGGGCAACCCTTAGTTTGTTTTTTCTTAATTTGGATGTTGTCATGTATAAAATACAGTTCTCTATCGTTTAGAAAATTAAAAAAGGAGTTTAATAGGTTCAACGGGAGATTTAATTTGTTTAGTGTTGTTTTTAAGCCTGGCCACCAGAGCGAGTCGAATGCTTTAGCTATATCCAAGCTTATTAAAGCTGTGTATTTATTATCTGATTTATTGTAAGCTATAGTATTTTTTATTTGCAGGAAAGCATGCTCTGTTGAAGTGTTTGTGCGAAAGCCAAATTGAGAATTACCTAGGAAATTGTTAAAGAATTTGAGTAATAATTTAGGAATTGCTTTGTAAATTAATTTTATCATACCGTTGTCTATGCTATCTAGACCTGGTGCTTTTGAGATATTTAAATGTTTAATTATTGTCGATAATTCTATTTTTGTGAATGGGGGGTCTAATTTTGGATTTGAAGAAGTTAGGAGGATTAGATTGGTGTTTGTATCATCTGGAAAAGAATAGTTTAAGAGGTCAGTGAAAAGTGATTTAGATATTTTTGAGTTTTGCTGTGTGGAGTTTAATGGAATATAGTCAGTAGGGGTGAATATTTTGTTTGTTGCTAGTTTATGAAGGATGCCATATGCAGAGTTTGTTTTTGTACAAAAGTTATGCCAGCTGTTTAATTTTGCTGTCAGAATTTCTTTTTTGTAATTGACTAGGGATTTTTTGTATTGTAGGATAAAGAATTTTTTTCTTCTTGGTTATGTACATTTTTAAATCTTCGTCTTAGTGCCTGGGTTTTATTTTTAAGAATTTTTAGTTTAGTATTCCACCAGGAGAGTTTAAATTTTTTAGTAGGGTTTCTGTAAGATAAAGATTCTTTTGCACTTTGTTTACAACATGTTATTAAATTTTCTTTTGGTTTTCAAGATCTGTTACTGTATTACAAGAGTTTAATAATGGTTCAATGTTTGTAGTTTTGATTTTGATTAGTTTTAAGAATTTTTTACCATTTTTCCTGCTGTTAAATCGTTTGTTGAAACTTATTTGACTTTGATTTGTTATTTTATATTCTACATAATTATGGTCTGAACACGATGTTTTTTCCAATTTTGGATAAGGGGAAAAGTAAGTCGTTGGTGAGTGTGAGATCAGGGCAGCCGATACCATTGGGACCTGAGAAAGTAGGGGGACTTTTTTGTGTGTTGATGATATTTAGATTGTTGGAAGAGATAAAATTTTCCAAGAGAATACCTCTATTGTTAATTGCATTATAGTTCCAGGTTGTATTTTGGGCGTTGAAATCACCAGCTAGTAATATTAAGCTATCTTTATAATTATCAAGAAAGCGTTTAATTTTATCTAATATTGGTTTTAATTCTGTATTGGGAGAGGCATATGTATTGATAATTAGGAGCGGTTGAGGGAGTAGGTTCAACCAGAGGATGTTTATTTCTTCTTCTATGAGAAGTGTTATTGGGTTGATTGGGGCGTTGATGATTGTGAGACATTTTGTTTTTTGTGACTGCTTTTTATAATATGTTTTAAAAGTTAAAGGAATACCTCTTACTTCTTTATTGTGTATGTAGGGTTCTTGAGTTAATATTATGTGATAATTATTATTTGCTATTGTCTGTAAGAGTTGTGTTTGAGCTGATTTGCTCTTTTGTAAGTTGATCTGTAAAAAGTTGATTTCTGGAAAATTTATGTTCAAGAGGTTAGAATTTTGAATGTTGGGTGCTAAATACATGTTTGAGCTTGTTGAATCTGTATCCATTATTTAATATTGGAATATATTATTTTGTAAACTGTTCTGGTATGAGGGACAATTAAAGTCGTATGCGGCATGTTCAATATGAAAGTTGTTTCCATTCCTGTTTTCTTCAATGCAATTTATGCAAAATAATTTGGAAGATTTGCATTCATCTGTTTTATGTGTGCGAGCACATTTAGCACAATAAATTTTTTTGTTTGGACAATTGGTTGTGGTGTGTTTGAAGTCCTGTTATTGTTGGCAACGACTTATTGTTCTGTACAGATCTATTTTAAATTTTGCCAAACCTATAAATAGGAATTTCTTAGATAATAGTAATTTGGAAAATTGTTTTTGGGATATCTAAAATTAGGTTATGTAAGTTAGGATTTCGAAGAGTCTTCCTGAAGTTTATTATTTTTATCAAATCATCATTATTATTATTTATATTTAGATCTTCTTTTATTGTAGAGAGGATTTTTTCTTTTGTAAATTTTTCTGTGATGTTCATTATGATTATTCTTTGGTATGATTGTTTTTTATCTTCAACTGGAAGATTGTTTTCTATTAGAATTTTCTTTGATTAGTATCTTCAGTATTTTTGCATCTTATTTCGATTACATTATTTTTGTTAAGAATTGCTGTTGGTCTAATATTCGTGTCAATTTTATGTAATAGAGATGGAGAATCAAATTCTTTGGTTTTTTTGACTATTAAAGATTTGTTTTGTTTCAGAGCTTCACTGTATAATGCTTTTTTGGAGTTTGCATTGGACTCTTCCACATTTTCAATTTTATTTACAAGATTTTCATTTAAAGCATCAATTTTTGTGATCAAATTTGGTATTAAATTTTCTTGTAATTGTTTTATATTTTCTTTAATGTTTAAGTTTTGTTGTGAGGTTTGGTTGGGATTGATGGATGAGGAGCTTGATCGATGGATTTTTATCAGATCCTGAATTAGTTGCATTCCTTTTTTCTTGTTTCTTTTGGGAGATGGTATTTTTCATTTTTTTTGGTGTTTATAACATCTTGTAGTTCAAATAGTTTTGTTATTGTGTCCATTTGAGGAAGTTATGTTTGTTAAAGAGGCTGTGGAGCTAGTTAAATCTTCATTGGTAATTTGCTGGGTATTAAGAAGGTTTGGTGTAGAAATTGATTTTGTTGCACTTGATATTTGCAGGTGGGCCATAGCTATTTATATTTATTTGTAGTTCAGTTGAAATAGATTATTTATAGTCTGTCTAGAAGAGACGATATAAGTTAGCGTTGGAATGGAATTTTTAGGTATATTATTTACGAAGTTATGGTGACCATACTATGACCAAGTGAAAAAATTGAAATGTGGTTGTTAGATTGTTAAAAGATTATTATTTGGGTCTAATTGGGAGATTAGGGGCTTAATAGAGCCACTAGAGGGATGTTAATGTTGATTTTCCTTGATGATCTTATGGTTTGAATGTTGAGTGACCAGTTTGAAGTGTCCAATGGGTTTAAGTTTTTAATTTGAATAGATTCAGATTAGCCCTAACAGGCGTCCGCCATTGAAGTTTCTGTTAGGAAATTAAAAACGTTATAATTTCGTAAATAATTCGAATTTATTGGTACAGTTCTCTATCGTTTAGAAAATTAAAAAGGAGTTTAATAGGTTCAACGGGAGATTTAATTTGTTTAGTGTTGTTTTTAAGCCTGGCCACCAGAGCGAGTCGAATGCTTTAGCTATATCCAAGCTTATTAAAGCTGTGTATTTATTATCTGATTTATTGTAAGCTATAGTATTTTTTATTTGCAGGAAAGCATGCTCTGTTGAAGTGTTTGTGCGAAAGCCAAATTGAGAATTACCTAGGAAGTTGTTTTTTTCTATATAAAATCTCAATCAATTTGTTAATAGACGTTCTAAAATTTTTCCTAATGCTGGCAATAGGCATATTGGTCTATAAGATTCTGGAGAGTTGGGGGTTTATCTTTTTTTAGAAAAAAATTACCTGACCTTTTTTAAAAATTTTTGGGAAATAGTGAAAGTTAAGACATAAATTAAAGAATTTGAGTAATAATTTAGGAATTGCTTTGTAAATTAATTTTATCATACCGTTGTCTATGCTATCTAGACCTGGTGCTTTTGAGATATTTAAATGTTTAATTATTGTCGATAATTCTATTTTTGTGAATGGGGGGTCTAATTTTGGATTTGAAGAAGTTGGGAGGATTAGATTGGTGTTTGTATCATCTGGAAAAGAATAGTTTAAGAGGTCAGTGAAAAGTGATTTAGATATTTTTGAGTTTTGCTGTGTGGAGTTTAATGGAATATAGTCAGTAGGGGTGAATATTTTGTTTGTTGCTAGTTTATGAAGGATGCCATATGCAGAGTTTGTTTTTGTACAAAAGTTATGCCAGCTGTTTAATTTTGCTGTCAGAATTTCTTTTTGTAATTGGCTAGGGATTTTTTGTATTGTAGGATAAAGAATTTTTTTCTTCTTGGTTATGTACATTTTTAAATCTTCGTCTTAGTGCCTGGGTTTTAGTTTAGTATTCCACCAGCAGAGTTTAAATTTTTTAATAGGGTTTCTGTAAGATAAAGATTCTTTTGCACTTTGTTTACAACATGTTATTAAATTTTCTGCTTGGTTTTCAAGATCTGTTACTGTATTACAAGAGTTTAATAATGGTTCAATGTTTGTAGTTTTGATTTTGATTAGTTTTAAGAATTTTTTACCATTTTTCCTGCTGTTAAATCGTTTGTTGAAACTTATTTGACTTTGATTTGTTATTTTATATTCTACGTAATTATGGTCTGAACACGATGTTTTTTCTAATACTTTCCACCCCACAGAAAACTATTTGCTTATTTAAGAGCAATAGGTTTTTTAAATTTTATATAATTACTAAATTTATATTTATACATTTTAAAATTTATATATATTTGATTTATTTTATTTTATGTTCTATTATATATGGATTTTAAAATAATTTCTACACTAATTTTTGTTTTTTAAAATTTTAATGTTGCTTGGGTTTCAAAAGAAATACATATTTATAAATAAAATAAAAAAAAGTAAATAATATAAAATATATTTTTCGAAAAATTTATTCTTGGCGCAGCATGTCCATCTTTGGACGTTGCGCCATAAAACCCAACCAACCAACCATGTGATATTTCTTTGTGAAGGGACAGGTGGTTACATAATGGAAAACGTTTCCTTCTTGTCCGCATGAACAAATCGGAGAATTAGATTTTTTAATTTTATAGTAATAAGAAGGAAAATGGCCATGGCCTGTTATAAAGACGTTGATAAGAGGGTTGGAAAAGCAGACATCTGTAGAAACATGTGGGAGTACTTGGAAAATAGGTCTTCCTGTAGTTGCAGTGTTCCACGAGTTTTGCCAGTTTTTAATTGTTTGCTGTTTTAGTAGATATTTTATTGAAGCACGAGACCAGGGTATTTGGAGAGTTTGTTCTATTGGGAGATTAGTAGCTTCTTTGGCCTTTAGATCTGCAGTTTCATTCCCAAAGTTTCCTTTGTGAGCTCTCAGCCAGTGAAGTTGGATAAAGTGGGTTGAGTTTTGAGCAATTTGATTTTGAATTTCTTGAATTATTGAGGAGTTGGAATTCGGATTTTGTAAGCATATAAAACAGAAAGACTGTCAGTCCAGATAGTGGCAGGTGAATTAGAATTTTCTTTTATGTGAAGAATCGAATTGCATGTGCCTCGGCTTGAAAAACTGAGTTGAGTTGGTGGAGTTTAAATAGCTGAGAATCATGAATTTGTTTGCCCCTAAAACAGACCATGGCCGCTCCTATATTATTACCAATTTTCGACCCATCTGTGAAATAATTCCACATAGTAATATGTGGTTTAGGATTTAATGTATTACTGGTTGAGATGTAGATATTTTGATTTTTCAGCCAGTTTGCTGGATGTTGACTGTCTTTATTAAGTTTCTTGTCTATTGCTTCTGATTTTAGATGATGATCATTGATTTTGACATTATGATTATGCTGAAAAAGTTTAGATATATGAAATTCTTGTTGAGCTTGAAGATGCAAAGGTGGTGTCCCAGCTAGGATCTCCAGACCCTGTGTTGAGGTTGTTCTGAAGCTTTTAGTAATAAGAAGTGTGAAAAATCTTTCGATTATTTGTAGTTGCTTTACTTTTCTTGAAGTTAATGGTTCCAGCCAAAAAGAAGATGCGTAAAGAACTGTTCTTACAATAATTGTGTTATAGATAATTTTTATTATTTTACCTTTTAGACCCCAGTGTTGATTAGACATACCTCTGAGTGTTTGAGAAATTTTAATTAATTTAGGTTTCAACGAGCGTAAGTGGGGAAGAAACGATAATTTTTGATCTATTAGTATGCCTAAGTATGGAAGTTGTTTTGTGTGTTTTATGCTGACTTTATTAATTGTTATTTTAGGGTTGAATTTTAAAGTTCTATCCCTTTTACCTAATATTAAGACATTTGATTTAACAGGGTTAATTTTAAGAAATTATTTAGAACAGAGTTCATGGAAGGTTTATAGCGTTTCATTGCAATTTAATTTTAGAGATTCTTTAGTTGGACCTGAGATTATAAATAGACTATCGTCCGCAAATGTAATTAGTTTTGAATGAGAAGGATAATTGTAGTTTGCTATTGGGTTATAGAAAATGCTCCAGAGTATTGGACCACTAACCGATCCTTGTGGGCAGCCTCTTTCATGTTGTTAAACAATTTCTGTGTTTTCATATATTGTTGTTATAATACGATTATCTAGAAAATTAGAAAGTATTGCTAAAATATTAAAGGGGAGTTTTAAGGAATTTAAATTTTCTTTTAGAATTGGCCACCAGAGAGTGTCGAAGGCTTTTTCAATGTCTAAACTGATAAGAGCAGTATAATTATTATTTTGTTTGTTT
Source organism: Latrodectus hesperus (assembly GCA_037975125.1). Lineage (NCBI taxonomy): Eukaryota > Metazoa > Arthropoda > Arachnida > Araneae > Theridiidae > Latrodectus > Latrodectus hesperus. Next base: position 36,302 of record JAJQOW010000937.1, read on the forward strand.
ATTTCTATTTGTTCTTTAATAGCCAAAAGGGCATGTTCAGTAGATAAACCTGAACGAAATCCAAATTGAGTTTAACTAAGATAATTAGAATTATTTAAGTAATGTTTTAGACGATTAACTATTAATCTTTCCAACACTTTTCCAAGGGCCGAAAGTAAACTAATGGGTCTGTAAGAATTCGGGTTAGACGGGTTTTTGCCTTTTTTAAGAAAGAATATGACCTGGCCTATCTTGAAATGGCTTGGAAAGAGGTTTAAATTTAGGCATTTATTGTAAAATTTGAGTAGGAAGTTAGATGCTGTTTGGTGGAAAAGTTTTATGATTGAATTATGTAAGCCATCGATACCCGGTGCTTTAGAATTATTTAAATTTTTTATAACTAGAAAAAGCTCCGTCTTGGTGAAGTTAGGGTCTTGATTTTTATTATCTGTTGTAGGAGTTATGGGGGTTGCTCTAGACAACTGAAACTGATGAGGGGGGACCCCGGTCTATACCTGAGGTTATCGGGTTCTGTCCCCTCTACATCGAAAAGAGCAGTAGGCACCCCCAGGAGATCCCAAGAGCGCCCCACGAGAACCGTAACCCGGTTGTTTTATTTCCAAAGGAAAGTTACATATGGTGGGGCTCAAAAGGCCTGCATTGATCTACACAGTAGATCAATGCATCACAGTTCAGTTACAGAAATAATTATAGGTAACAATAAAATAAAAATTGATTAAATATTTAATAATAAGTAAAGTTAGATAGAGTAATTAAAAAAATATTATAAGTATTAAAAGTAATATAATGAAGAAAACTTAATATATACAATGGTTACTTATGTTATAATGTCTCAGTACTAAGCATCACAGTTCATACTTCTGAAGAATCTGAGTCATAGTCTGAGTTCAATTGATAGTCCAAGTTTAGGTGAGTCATTGTTGGATCTTTACAATGTTGAAGGTCGCTTTTCATCAGAAAATTGCCCAGTTCTATAAGCAGTTTTTTCCTGTCAAAGTTATGAGTGCAGAATCTTAAAAATTGTTCAATTGTTTGATTTGGAGACTTCTTGATGTGAAATTTTTTGGTCAGCGGACAGTCCAGGATGTAATGGAGGTTTGAGCCTATTGATCCGCAAGAGCACTTATCCGAATTACTTTTATTAATCTTTTTGTAGTAAACCGGAAACGGACCATGGTTTGTTAGAAAGTAATTTATTTGGGGAATTTCATAGCAGACATCTTTTGAAACCGTTGGAATAATTTGATGGAGGTGGCGGCCTGTTGTGCTGGTATTCCAATCTTCTTGCCAATTTTTGATGGTATATTTTTGTAGAATTTGTTTAATTGGAGCTTTTGACCATGGTATATCAAGAATACAGTTATCTGGTAGTTCAGCTGCTTCCTTGGCTTTGATGTCTGCTAATTCATTCCCCAAGTTGCCTTCATGTGCTTTCACCCAGCAGAGTTGTATTAAGAAATTTTGATTTGATTTTATTAAATTTTGAATATCAGTTACTAGGGAAGAATCGGGTTGTGGATTTTGAAGAGCTTCTAATGTGGATCTACTGTCTGTATAGATTGTTGCTTGGTAATAGTGATTATTTATAATTTCATTAATAGCTGATTTAATAGCAATAGCTTCCGCTTGGAAAATGGAATTGTATTTATGTAATCGGATGAGCTTTGAATTATGGAGGATGTTGTTTTTATAGATGATTAGTGCTGCTACAACTTTATCCTCAGATTTGGAGCCATCTGTATATAACGTCCAGAGGGTGTCTATTGGTTTGTTGTTAATTTTTGGATTTTGTTTAATATAAATATGGAGATTTTGAAGCCATTCTGCTGGGTGAGTTAGGTCCTTGTTGGGTCTTTTATCAATCCTTGGTTGTAGTGGTTGATTGTTTATGAGGATTTCTTTCCTATGTTGTATGAGGGTTGATTTAAGGTATTCTTCTTCTGCAAGACGTTGTATAGGTGGTGTGCCCGCCAACAGCTCTAGGCCCGAGGTAGGTGTAGTTATGAAGCACTTTGTTATAAGTAGGGTGAAATAACGTTCTAAACTTTGGAGTTGTTTTATTTTCCTTATATTAATTGGTTCATACTAAAAAGCCGTTCCATAACAGATGATTCTAAAAATTACTGTTTTGTAAATAATTTTGATAATTTTCCCTTTTAATCCCCAATTAATAGAAGTCATCGATTTTAACCTCTGTGCTATTTGTATTAATTTTGGTTTTAGTGAGCGAATATGAGGAAGAAATGAAAGCTTATTGTCTATTTTGATACCAAGATAATTTAGTAATTTAGTGTGCTTAAGACTCTGATTATTAAAAACAATTCTTGGGTTGAATTTTAATGTTATTGATTTTTTTCCCAAAATTAAAACGTTCGATTTTGTTGAGGAAACATTCAATTTTAATTGTTGACAGAGGGTGGAAAATATAGCTAGGGTGACATTGCAGTTGTTTTTTAGTTTTTCTTTTGTATCTCCCGAGATGACAAATAGAGTGTCATCTGCGAAAGTTATAATGTTCGTAAATTCTGGCCAATTATATTTGTTAATTAAATCATAGTAAATTAACCAAAGGATTGGGCCGCTGACCGATCCTTGTGGACAACCCCTAGTTTGGATTTTGTTTATGGTGATATTGTCGTGGAACACTGTAAGGTTTCTGTCTGTTAAAAAATTAAAAAGACATTTTAGAATGTTTTGCGGCAGATTAATGTTATTAAGGGAATTCTTTAGCCCAGGCCACCATAGCATATCAAACGCTTTTTGAATGTCCATACTTATTAGGGCAGTATATTTGTCTTTTGATTTGTTAATATGGATTAGTTCCTTGATTTTAATAAGGGCGTGTTCAGTGGAAAGATTTGTTCTAAAGCCGAATTGGGTGTCGCTGAGAATTTTGTTTATTTCTAGATGATGCTTCAGTCTGTTTGTTATAAGACGTTCCAAAATTTTACCTAAGGCTGAAAGTAAACAGATTGGGCGATATGAGTTTGGTTGATCTGGTGGTTTTCCTTTTTTCAAGAAGAAAACAACTAATCCAATTTTGGAAAATAATTTGATTTTAGGCAGAGGTTAAAAAATTTTAATAATATTTTTGGTGAGGCTTCAAATATTAATTTTATCATACCATTATCAATACCATCAAGGCCTGGGGCTTTTGATTTGTTGAGATTTTTGATAATATATTTTAGTTCAGACATTGTAAATAAAGGGTCCAGTTTTGGATTATTGGTAGTTGGTAAAATAGGAATATTGGTTGGGTCGTTTGGAAAAGGAAATTCTAATAGTACTGTAAATAAGTGATTTGAGATTTTTGAGTTGTGTACAGTAGAGGATAAGGGAACAAAAGAGGTAGGCTTAAATACTTTGTCAGTTGCTATCTTGCCCAGTATTCCATAAGGTGTGTTTGATTTAGAACAAAATTGTTGCCAGCTTTTAAGTTTAGCATTTAAAATTTCTTTTTTATAGATAGCTTGAGGTTTTTTATATTGTAGTATATAGTATTTTTTATCTATTTGATTATCAGTGTTTTTGAAACGTCTACGAAGTGCTTTTGTTTTATTTTTAAGTGTTGGTTCCACCAATTTAAAGTAAATTTTTTGTTAGGGTTACGATATTGGAGAGTTTCTTCTGCACAGTCTTTACAAATTTTTAGAATTTCATCTGTGAGATTATCTAGTTGTTCATTATTATTACATGAATCAATTAAGTTTTTTATTTGATCGAAGTTTATTTTAATTTGTTTTTTTAAATTTTTTGCTATTTTTGTTACAGTTAAAACGTTTGTTGTAGCTTATAGTGCTTGGTTTTGCTATTTTAAAAGCTATGTAATTATGGTCTGAGCAGGTAATTTTGTCAAGTACGTTCCAATCCTGAATAAAGGGATATAAAAGGTCATTAGCTATTGTTAGGTCTGGCCAACCTATTCCGTTGGGACCTGTAAAAGATGGTGGACAATTTAATTTATTTATTAGATTGAGATTGTTTGAAGATAAAAAGTTTTCAGTTAGAATGCCTCTATTATTAATTGATTGATAGTTCCATAGTGTATTTTGTGCGTTGAAATCTCCAGTGATTAAAATTTGGCTATCGTTGTATTTGTCTATGTAAATTTTAATTTTATCTAGTATGTTATTTAAATTGTCATTAAGAGGTGCATATATGTTAAGAAGTAGTATTGGGTTTGGTAAAAGATTCAACCATAAAACTATTATGTTGTCCTCTATTAAGAGAGTTATAGGGTTTAACGGAGCATTGATTATAGTTAAGCATTTTGCTTTTTGCGAATGATGATTGTAAAAGGTTTTGAAAGTTAAGGGAATACCTCTAACTTCTTTATTAAAAATATATGGCTCTTGAGTTTGTATTATATGGTAATGACCATTTGCAATGGTTTGCAATAATTGGGCTTGAGCTGATTTGCTCTTTTGTAAATTAATTTGCAAAATGTTTAGTTCGGTTATATTTTAGTTTATATTTAATAAATTCGAGTTTTGATTGTTTTGTGTTATATAATGTTTATTAATTATAGTATTAGTATTCATAATAGAGTTTGAGATTTACAATGGATTTATTGATGTAAGGTGTGTTGAAAGGAAGGGCAATTGCGGTCAAAGGCAGCATGTTCAATATGATAATTTGCTCCATAACGATTTTCCTCTATACAATTAATACAAAAAAGTTTAGTTGATATTATAAGTCCAATTAAAATGGTCCTGGAGCAATTTTTAGTGATATTGTTGATGATGAAGTTAGCCCTAACAGGCGTCCGCCATTGATGGCCACAACTCACAATTGCACAATTTTGAAATGCTTATTTATTAATTAATATTCCGAATTAAAGCTTAAAATTAGTATGAATTTGAAGCTGAGATATTCATAGATTGGAATTGACACGAATTTTGAAGGAGAAAAAGAATTAAATGTTGTTTTGAATACGAAAATGAGGAGCTGTAGAAAGCACTGCTTGTATATTCGAAAGCGGTTACGGTTCTGGTTGCTCTAGACAGGAATGATTATTAGATGATGGGAACCCTGATCTATACCAATGGTTAACAGGTTTAATTCCCATACATCATTAAGAGCAAAAAGCACCCCATGGGATCCCATGGAACGCCCAGCATGAGAACCGCAACCTGACTTGTTTATTTATAAATTTTACAATGGTGGGGCCCTTTGTAGTAATCTATGCAATAGATTACTACATCACAGTTCAGATACAATGAATATTTGTTTACAATAATTAATTTGAAAAACTTAATATTTCTAAAATAATTTTAAATATAATAAATATAAATTAAAGAATGTTAACAATATATTTTTTGTTATAAGTTATATAAACAAACATGATTATAATTTTGTTAAAGAAGATTATAATATATCTAAATATAATAAATATATAGTAGTAGATATGTAGATATATTAATATATAACATTATTATGTTATTATATTTTAGTTTTAACAGTAAGATAATTTAATGTATAACAATTTGTTCTTGACTTATAATAAAAATAACAATTATCTTATAAATTTTGATATTTACATTTCTAAATATAACAATAATATAAACAAACCTTAATAACATTAATATTAATTTTGAAATATATAGATCCATATTTGTCACAATAAACTGAGAATAAACATCATTAAATAAAACAAAATATAACCATGAAATACAATATACATATACATAACAATAAAAGTAAATTTGGAAAACATATGTACATTCAATGAAGAATATATTTACATTCAATGGAGCATTTAATAAATACAAAATGGTGAAGAACATATTAAATTGTTTGTTTATTTTAAAATTTATTTAATTAAAATGGTATATAATATTTGATAACTATACTATATGGAATTGGTATACGGGCCAAATAAAGTGATTTAAATGTTTAAATATTAGTCAGTATCTGAATCAGTATTTATATTTAATAATGTATCTTGATTTCTTTGTATTATTGGTTCTTTACATATTTGTAGATCTTTATTCATTAGATATTTTCCAATTTCTATTAATTTCATTTTTCTATATCTGTTGATTATGCTATATTTTAGAAGTTGAGTTTCAGTTTGGGATGGAGATTTAAGAAGATGATATTTCTTTGTGTATATGCAGTCTAAAATATAATGGATTGGCGTACCAGTTTTTCCACAGATGCATTTGTTGCTTTTAGATCTTCCAAATCTATGGTAATATGTAGGAAATGGTCCATGATGTGTTATGAAAAAGTTTATATTAGGTTCATCAAAACATGCTGTTCTTGAAACTGTAGGGAGAATTTCGTATATCTGTCTTCCTGTATGTGTATTATTCCAATGCGTTTGCCAAAGTTGTAATGAATAGTTTTTTAGAAGTAATTTGATTGGAGATTTTGACCACGGAATTTCTGTTAAAGGTATTGTAGTTGTTATTGCTGCTTCTTTAGCTATATGATCTGCAATTTCGTTTCCTTCGTTACCTTGATGTGACTTGATGCATTTGAGGTATATTGGTTTTTTATGATGAATGAATAGTATATTCTGAATTTGGTGAATTATTGTAGATTTTGGATATGGATTTTCTAATGCTGTTAATACAGAATGACTATCTGTCCATATAGTTGCTGGTAAGTAATTTTTTAAGATGATTAGTTCTATTGATTTTTGGATGGCTAGAGCTTCTGCTTGGAATATGGAGTTATATTTATGTAGTCGGAATTGTATAGTTTTCTGTTGAATATCATTTTTGAAGTAAACTATTGCTGCTCCGAGTTTGTCTTCTATTTTCGAACCATCTGTGTAAAAGTTCCAAGTAGTTGGTTGATGTTTAGAGATGTTTATTAAATTTGATGTTTTGATGATCTTTATTCCTGTAGTCCAATTTGCCGGATGAGTTATATCTTTATGAGGTGTTGAATCTATTGATGATGGTGTGAATTCTTGGTTGTTGAAGGTGATTTGCATATGATGTTGAATTATCATGGATCGGAGTTTATCTTGTTCTGCAATAATGTTTAGTGGAGGTACCCCGGATAAAATTTCAAGTCCAGTTGTTGATGTAGTTTTATAGCATCTTGTTATTAATAAAGTGAAGAGTCTTTCTAGAGTCCATAACTGTATATCTTTTCTTTTTGTTTGGTCCGCATACCAAATAATAGATCCATATAGTATTATTCTGATTATTACTGTATTATAAATTATCTTTAATAATTTGCCTTTTAAACCCCAAGAAAAATTTACCATTGATTTAAATATCTGAGCTATTCTTAAAATTCTAGGTTTTAAGGATCTAATGTGTGGTAAGAATGATAATTTATTGTCTATTTGAATGCCAAGGTATGTTAAAATTTTTGTGTGTTTTAAACTATGGTTATTATATATAATTTTGGGATTATATTTTAGTGCTTTTCTTTTTTTTACCTAAAATTAATATTTTTGATTTACTGGTTGATACTGTTAATTTAAGTTTTTTACATAAATTTGAAAATATTGTTAGCGTATAATTACAATTTATTTTTAACAGTTCTTTTGTTGAACCTGATACAACTAATAAAGTGTCATCAGCAAAGGTTGCTCTAGACATGAAATGAAATAGTGAACGTGAGGGGACCCCGCTCTTAACCTTTGGTTTTCGGGTTATATCCCCTCATCGTCAATTCCAGAGCAAGAAACCCCCCCAGGAGACCCAGGGGCGCCCCCCCGAGAACCGCAACCCAGCGATTTCTTTATTTATTAAAAGATAATAGTACATTTCTTTTACATATATATAGGCATAACGCAGTATGCTTTAACGGTGCTGGTTCTAATCCTTAAAAATTAATTTACAATATGCTAAAACAATTAAAACTATTTACAATAATTAAATCAATTAAAACTAATTACAATATTAAAACACCAAATCTATATAAAATACAGTGTATAAACATTCTATGAACTTTGTATAAATTTAAAAACAGTAAAACATTCCAAATACATAAAAACATCCTAAAACCAGTGAATTCTTAAAACTAAAGTCAGTGCCCTAAAAACAGTAAAGTTGATTCACAATAGCGTTCCATCTTTTGTAGTCTAGAAGACTGTACTATTCCTGGGCTTATTCTTCTTCGCTTGTTATGTCTTCTTCCTCCTCAGCCCTTACGGATGGATCCTTGCATAATTTTAAGTCCATATTTATTAGGAATTCAGTTAAGTCAGTTATTTTCTTTTTTCGATATGAGCAGTTTATACTGAATTTTATAAATTCTATTTCTGTAGTTATTTGAGGCTTTTTAATGTGATATTTTATGGTTTAAGGGCACTGGAGCAGATAGTGGGCAGCTGTTCCAATTTCTCCGCAAATGCATTTGTTTGATTTAGCTTTATTGATCTTGGCATAGTATATGGGGAATGGACCATGATTTGTTAAGAAATAGTTTATATATGGATTGTCCAGGCATTTGTCTATTGCTACTATTGGAAAGTATTTGTGTGTGATTCTGCCGGTTTCTATTGTGTTCCAATAATTTTGCCAGTTTTTAATTAATATCTGTTTTAATTTATATTTGATGAAGGATTTAGGCCAGGGTAGTTTTTCAGCTTCTTGAATGGGTAGTTTTGCTGCTTCTTTTGCTTGTTTGTCCGCTTCCTCATTCCCCATATTACCTACGTGAGCTTTTGTCCATATGATATTTATTCTGTTTATAGTTGTTTTTAGTGATGATTGAATTTCCTTTATTTGATAACTGTTTGGGTATGGATTCTGTAGAGCTGTGATAACCGAGTTACTGTCTGACCATATATTGGTAGTTGGTAGATTTTGCTGCTTAATATATGTTATAGCTTTTTGAATGGCCAGGGCTTCTGCTTGAAAAACTGTATTAAAGGAACTCAATCTGTACTTGAAGGATGCTGTTTTGGTTGTTTTATTATAAACCACTATTGCTGCTCCAGTGTTATTTTCTGTCTTGGATCCATCCGTATAGATGTTCCATAGGGTCTGAGGCGATGTATGATTTAGTTCTTTTCTACCTTGATAGTAATAGAGATGGTGTTTCTGCGACCATGTTGCCGGGTGCGTTTCGTCCTTGTGTGGATGTTTTTCGCAGTTCTCTCCCTGGATGTAGATATCATCTATTTTGATTTCCTGTTTATGCTGTAAAATTTTTGCTTTGTCAGATTCCATTTTGGCTTGTAACTGGATTGGTGGGATTCCGGATAGGATCTCTAAGCTTGCAGTTGGTGTCGTTCTGTATGTCTTTGTAATCAGGAAGAGGAAATATCTCTCTATTGACTGTAACTGTTTTATTTTTCTTATATTTATAGGTTCCAGCCAGAAGGATACTCCGTAGAGGACCTGCCTGAAGATTATTGTCTGGTATATTATTTTTGTTATTTTCCCCCTTATCCCCCAGTTAATCGATGCCATTTCTTTTATTTTTTGCGCTGTTTTTATAACTTTTTGTTTGATCGTTCTGATGTGGGGTAGAAATGATAATTTATTGTCTATATGTATGCCTAGGTATAATAGTGTTTTTACATGTGTTAAACTGATATTGTTCATAGCTATTCTAGGATTAAATTTTAATGTTTTACTTTTTTTCCCAATCATCAGAACTTTTGACTTATTTGGTGCAATTGTGATATAGAGATCTTTACATAGGTTATAAAATAATTCTAGGGTTTGATTACTATTATTTTTTATCTGTTCCTTAGTTTTTCCTGAAATTACAAAAAGTGTATCGTCAGCAAACGTGGTTATTTTTGAGTGTTGAGGCCAGTTATAATTTGATATTTTATTAAAGTAAATATTCCAGAATATGGGGTCGCTTATTGATCCTTGGGGGCATCCTCTGGTGTGTGGTTTTGTAATTATTGTATTGTCATGAATTACCGTAATTTTTCTATCTGATAGGAAACTGAAAAAGGTGGATAGGATGTTATATGGAATATTTAAGTTATTTAATTCTATTTTTAATTTAGGCCAATAAACTGAATCGAATGCTTTTCTGATATCTAAACTTATTAGGACTGTATATAAATCTTTACTTTTATTTTCCTCTATTAATTTTTTTATTCTTATTAGTGCATGTTCTGTAGACAGGTTAGATCTAAAACCAAATTGGTTTTCACTGATACATTTTTTCGCTTCCAGATAATATTTGAGCCTGTTAGTTAAGAGTCTTTCTAGTACTTTGCCCAGCGCTGGGAGAAGGCATATGGGTCTATATGAAGTGGGACTTTCCGGATCCTTACCTTTTTTAATAAAGAAAATCACCTGCCCATCTTTAAATGTTTTTGGAAAATAATACAGTTTTAGGCATTTATTAAAGAAATCCAGGATAAAGTTTGGTATTGTCTGATTCATCATCTTAATTATTTTATTATCAATGCCATCGAGGCCGGGAGCCTTTGAGCCGTTTACGTTTTTGATAATAGTTTTTATTTCTATTTTGGTAAATATAGGGTCTTGTGCTTCATTTTTTGTTGATGGACTTATGTCCTCAGGATCCTGTGGGTTTTCAAGAAATGAGTAAAGAAGAATGGGTTGCTCTAGACATGAGGATAGTGACGTAGAGGGACCCTGATCTTTACCTTAGGTTAACAGGTTTAATATCCCTCTATCGTCCAACCAGAGCAAGGAACACCCCCACAGTGAAGCAGGAGCGCCCCTCCCGAGAACCGCAACCCGACTGTTTTTATTTGAAAATAAGTTTACAAAGGTGGGGCTTTAAAGCCTACAGTGATCTACGCAGTAGACCACTGTATCACAGTTCTTATACAATTAAATATGATATTAGACATATAACATTAGAAAAATAATAGAAAAACATGATTATAAGAATAATATGAGAATATTAATATTAGAAATATGATATTAGAAAAGTTATAATAGAAAATAATATACAAAATATACAACATAAATTTGAATTATGTAAAATATTGGTTATTATGAGTATTATTAATTAATTATGAGATTGTATGAAATTAGAGATGACAATTTTTATAATTAGAAAGTGTTGATGTTAGATAAAGTTACAAAGATGGAGCATTAAAGTCTACAGTGGTCTACGCAGTATACCACTGTAACATTGTTCTTATACAATATGAAAAGATAATGATAGAAATATAATAATTGATAAATTATACTAGAAGGTAACGTTAGTAAAATATCACTTAACAAACATTAGAAATATAATATTAGAAAAATAATATTAGAAATTTAATGTGCAAAATTGATGTTAGACATATAACTTTAGAAAAATAATTAAAAAACATGATTATAAGAATAATATGAGAATAATAATATTAGAAATATAATATTAAAAAAGTTATAATAGAAAATAATATACAAAATATACAGCGTAAATTTGAATTATGTAAAATATTGGTTACTATGAGTATTATTAATTAATTATGAGATTGTATGAAACTAGAGATGACAATTTTTAAAATTAGAAAATGTTGATGCTAAGTAAAGTTACAAAGATGGAGCATTAAAGCCTACAGTGGTCTACGCAGTAGACCACTGTAACATTGTTCTTATACAATATAAAAAGATAATAATAGAAATATAATAATAGATAAATAATACTAGAAGGTAACATTAGAAAAATATAATTTAAAAAATTTTAGAAATATAATATTAGAAAAATAATATTAGAAAATTAATATACAAAAATATAACAAATAAGTTTTTTTTTATGTGAGAGATTAGTTACTGTAAATTTAATTAATTAAAACTATGAGATATTGTAAAACTGGAAATGACAATTTTGATTGTTAGGAAATATTGCTACTGAGTAAATTTGCAGTTGAGATTTTGATTATTTGGAACATTTTTAGTTTTATTTTAATTAATCATTTTCACTGTCACTGCTGTTTTCCTCGTCGACTGCTGATGGAGTTGCTGGATCTTGACATAAGGCTAGGTCTTTACTTGTTAAAAAGTTGATTAATTCAATTAGTTTTTTCCTTCGGTGAGGGCATTTTAGACAAAATCTGATGAAGTCAATTGGTGATTGATTTGGAAGTTTTTTCAGATGATATTGTGCTGTTTCTTGACATTCGATGATGTAGTGGAGGCTTGAACCCGTGTTTCCGCAGATGCATTTATCTGTTGTTGATTTCTTGATTCGATGATAGTATGTAGGGAACAGGCCATGGTTTGTTATTATGTAGTTTAGTTGGGGAATGTCGTGGCATACTTCTAAAGAGACTGTAGGAAAGATGTCGTAGATGTGACGACCCGTTGAAGTGGAATTCCATTAGAGTTGCCATTCTTTGATTGTTTGTTGTTTGATTAGTGCTTTTATTGAAGCCTTGGACCAGGGCAGAGTTGTTGTTTCGTCCTCAGGAAGATTGGCCGCTTCTTTTGCTTTCTCGTCCGCCACTTCATTCCCCAATGTGCCTTGATGAGCTTTGGTCCAGATGAGGAAGAAGGAAAAGTTGGAATTGAAGCTGATTAGATTTTGTATTTGGAGAATTAGATCACTTTTGGGGTAAGGATTTAGGATGGCTGTAAGAACTGATTTACAGTCCGACCATATGGATGCAGTTTGAATATTATTTGTAATTAAATATTGAATAGATTTGAGGATGGCGAAGGCCTCTGCTTGAAAAATGGAATTATACTTGTTTAAATGGAACAGTTGTTGATGGATTTGTAAATTTTTATGGTACACTACCATGGCCGCTCCGATTTTATCTGCTGTTTTTGAACCATCTGTGTAGATGTTGTAGTTGGTCTGTGGTGGAGAAGGTTGTAGAGGGTTATTTGGAGTTAGATTAAAAATGTGAAGGTTGGAACGCCATGAAGCTGGATGTATTTGATCTTTATGGGGACGAGGATCACAGGAGAATGATGGAATGAGTTCTGTATTTAGTTGGTAGGCTTGATGATGTTGGATGATGAGAGATTTCGTTGCTTCTGCTTTTGCTTGGATTTGGAGAGGTGGTATGCCGGACAGTATTTCAAGGCCTGCTGTAGGAGCTGTTCTGTAGGTTTTTGTTATTAGAGTTGCTGGCAAGGGATATGACATCATTTTCTGCTGGATCCCAAGTCACGTAGGTCTTGATGGCAATGAAAGGGGCGGATGCAGCTGCTAAATCTGCATCTGGCCCATATCTTCCATCAGCTCCTTTGTCTGATGTGAGAAGAAATGTTAAAAAATCGATCTATTGTCTTTGGCAGGAGTCATGGAACATGCAGGTCAATAATAAATTGCGTGCCATATTTCCATACATCACCTCATTAGCAGTTTTACCGATACGGAGTGCTGATGTAAGATTAACCCGCCTTCAGTATCGGACACACACGTTTCACACATAGACATTTGTTTCTAAATGAATTAAATCCTTGGTGTGAAACGTGTGATGAACTCATTCACTGTTTATCATATTTTAATTTCATGTTCATATTTTAACCAATATCGTTTACACTTTTTTAACTGTGATATTTTAACATTACATGATTTACTTGGGGAATCACCCCACAGGAACCTATTTGCCTTTTTGAGGGCAATAGGTTTTTTACATAATATTTAATTTGTGTTTTCTAAATTTTAAAAATATATATATTTTTGATTTTCATTTTATATTTTATAATTGCATTTTAATGTAAAATATATACACTGATTTTTGTTTTTTAAAGTTTTAATGTTGCTTGGGTTTTTAAAAAAAAAAATAAATAAATAATGTAAATAAAATAAAATAAAAATTTAATTAAATACATGCTTCAAAACTTTATTTTTGGCGCAGCATGTCCATTTTTGGACCTTGCGCCATAAAACCCAACCAACCAACCAACCATCTTCATCTGTGTATGTATCTTTTAGTATTTGAGGTTCTTTTTTATCTTTACATAAGTCCAAACCCTTTTCATTTAGTAGATTGATGATTTTTGTTAATAAATTTTTCCTATGGCTGTTTTGAATATTGTATTTGATGAAAGATATATCGTTCGTCTGTGTTGGGCTTCTTTTTATATGTAGTCCATCTGTGATTGTACAATTTTCTATGTAATGTAGAGATGTTCCTTTTTTACCACATATGCAATAATCTGATTTAGCTTTTTTTATTTTGAAGAAATATGTGGGGAAAGGTCCGTGATTTGTTATTATTTGTGTTAGGAATGGATTCGTTGTTATTATGTCTGTTGTTATATTTGGATATAGTTTATGAATTTGTTTTGGTGAATTATTTGTATTCCAATCTTCCTGCCATAAAGATTTTAATCTATTTTTTAGAAGAAGAACTATGTATGATTGTGGAAATGGTAACTTTGTAATGGTAAGAGAATTATTAGAAGAAGCTTCTTTCGCTTTTTGATCTGCTATTTCATTTCCTTTTGTTCCAATATGAGCTTTAGTCCAAATTAAGTTTGCTTTGTATTTTGATTTTTGATTTTTTAATACTGTCTGTATGTTATTGATTAATGGATTTCTATGTTGAGAGTTTTTAATGGCCAGTAATGATGATAAACTGTCAGAATGTATGGAATATGAGGTATAATTGTTTAATTTTGCATTTTCTAAGGACTTCAATATTGCTAATGATTCTGCTTGAAATATGGAATTATTTTTATGGAGTTTGAATTGTTCTATTTTTAGTACCTCTGAATTTTTTAGTATTACATAGGCTGCACCCACATTATTATCTGTTTTAGATCCATCTGTATAATAGTTATATGTTGATGTTTTATTTGTATTTTTTAGAAAATTTTTATTTGCTGTTTCTGAATATATTTGTAAGTATCTTGATTTTATTTGTGGATGTTGTGCATCTTTGTGAGATTTTTCTTCAATATCTTCTGGTTTATATGAAGTATTATCTATTTTTATTTCTGTTCTTAATAATATTATTTTTGTTTTTAATGCTTCTTTAAATATGTTCTTTAAAAATAAGTTCTTTAAAAATATGTTCTTTAAAAATGCTTCTTTAAAAATAAGCTTGTTTTTAATGCTTGTTTTCAAGCTGTAAATGTAGAGGTGGGATTCCTGTTATTATATTTAAGGCGGCTGTTGAAGTGGTTCTGTATGCTCTTGATATTAAGATTAAGAAGTTTCTTTGGATAGATAATAATGATTTAATTTTTCTATTGGTTAAAGGAAGAACCCATGACGCACTGCCATATGATATTATTTTTTCTATTATTGTGAGGTATATTCTTTTGGTTATTTCTCCTTTTAGGCCCCAATTGCAGCTGATCATTGTTTTGAGTCTTTGCATAATTGGGATTATCTTTTTCTTAATTTGTCTTATGTGAGGAAGGAATGATAATTTATTGTCTATTATTAATCCAAGGTATGGTAGTTCTTTTGTATGTTTGAGGCTTGTATTATCTATTGTAATTCTTGGATTATATTTTAGACTTTTCTTTTTATGTCCTATGATCATAGATTTTGATTTACTGTAGGAGATTTTTAATTTCAAGGATTTGCATATGGAGGAGAAGATTTGAAGAGAAA
This sequence comes from Latrodectus hesperus, assembly GCA_037975125.1. Lineage (NCBI taxonomy): Eukaryota > Metazoa > Arthropoda > Arachnida > Araneae > Theridiidae > Latrodectus > Latrodectus hesperus. The sequence continues at coordinate 51,728 of JAJQOW010000937.1, forward strand.
TGTTGCAATTATTTTTGAGTTCTTCTTTTGTTTTTCCTTTGGTTATTAGGATTGTATCATCGGCAAATGCTATTATTTCAGTGTGGTTTGGCCAAGCGTAGTTTAAAACTTCATTAAAGTATATGTTCCATAGGATTGGACCTCCTATGGAACCTTGAGGGCAGCCTCTTGTTTGGTCGGTCATTATTGTTCCGGCGTCACTTGATATTTGTAGATATCTGTCTTCTAAGAAGCTGTATATTAATTTAGTTATATTTTTTGGAGCTTTGATAATTTGAAGTGTTTTCTTAAGTTTAGGCCACCATACACTATCGAATGCTTTTTCTATGTCTAAGCTTAATAGAGCTGTGTAGTAATTATTATTTCTATTGATTTCTATTGTTTCTATAGTTTTTGCTATTGCATGGTCTGTAGACATATTTGATCTGAATCCATATTGTTTATTATTTATGATACTATTTTTAAATAAATGATGTTTGAGTCTGTCTATGGCTAGTTTTTCTAATATTTTTCCAAATGTTGGCAATAAACAAATAGGTCTATATGATGATGGTAGAGCTGGATCTTTTTGTTTTTTATGGAAGAAAATTACCTGTGCTATTTTAAAATATTTTGGAAAATGTTGGAGGTTTAAACATTTATTGTAGAAGTTGGTTAGGAGTTTTTTATTTGATTTAAATAATAGTTTAACAATAGCATAATCTAATCCATCAGGTCCAGGAGCTTTTGATACGTTTAGATTTTTTATAATATTTTTAATTTCATTTTGTGTGAAATCTTTATCATCCATTGTTGTTATATTTATTATTTCTTCTCTTAAATCTTTGTGTTCTTGTTGATCTGTAGTTCTATCATCTTTTGGGAAATTTGCTTTTATTAATTCTGTGAGTATTGATAAGGAATTTTGTTGAGATGAAAGATTTTTCAATGCTTCGAATTGTGTGTGTTTAAAGATTTTTCCAGATGCTATTTTTTGAAGTATGCCAAATTCTTCTGTATTATTGCTGCAGTAATTCTTCCAGCTTTTAATTTTAGATTTTATTATGTTTGCTTTATATAGTGATAATTGTTCTTTGTATTTTACATGCCATTTTATTTTTTCTGTTTCATCTGTACATTTTTTCATTCGTCGTCTAAGAGCCTTTGTTTTGCTTTTTTGAGATTGTAATTCTTTGTTCCACCATCTAATTTTTAATTCTTTATTATTGTTTCTTATTTTGAAAGTTTCTGTTGCTGTTTGATGAATTGTATTTATTAAATCTTTTGTGAAATTGTCTAGTTCATTTTTTGATGAGATTGTTTTAATTTTTTCATTAAATATTTCTGTTATTGGTTTAATAGCTTTGACGAACTTGTTTGTCTATTAAGTGATTTAAATCTTCTATTGAATTGTATTTTTATTTGTTTTTGTAATTTGAACGATATGTAATTATGGTCAGAACAGCTTTCTTCCTCTGAAACTTGCCAATCTTGTATGAAGTTGTAAATATTGTCTGTTACTAGCGTTAAATCAGGCCATCCTACTCCATTAGGTCCTCGAAACGTTGGTTGACTTGGTAATATGTTAGCTATGTTTAAGTTTTTTGATGATATAAAAGTTTCAAGTATATTGCCTCTATTATTGTTGGATGGATAGCCCCATATTATATTTTGAGCATTGAAATCTCCACATATGATTATTGGAATATTGTAGTAGGTAGTTAATATTTTTGAAAGTTTTTCAAGTACTATTTGAATGTTTTCGTATGGCGAGGAGTATACAGATATCAGGATCATTGGACCATTTTGATTTTCTATTTGTATTGCTATTATGTCTTGATTTGTTGAAATTATTATTGGATTAAATTTTGATGTACAAACTATTGCTGTTCTTGGGATATTGTCATTTGTAGAAGAGAAGATTTTCCATATCATGGGAAGACCTTTTATTATATTTGACGTTGTATATGGTTCCTGAATGCATGCAAAGTCTATATTGTTTTCTTGAAAATATTGTACAAATTGTGTTATTGCAGATCTGCTTTTTTGTAAATTTATTTGAATTATTGATAATGAGTTGATTGTTGTTTCTTCTAAGAAGTTGTGTAACATATTTTTATTTCTTAAATATGGATGTGTTTTTATTTTAGTAATGATCTGTAGTATGGACAAGTTGTTGAAAATGCATTGTGATTAGTTGTGTATGAAGTCCCATGTCTGTTTGAAATTATACAGTTTATACATGTTGAATATTTTGCGTTGCAATATTTTTCGTGATGTTCATTTCCACAGAATCAACAAATTTTTTGCGATTTACAGTCTTTGATAGAATGTCCAAAGTCTTGGCAGTTGTAACATCTTTTAATAATTTTATATTGTCTTATGTAAATTTCTTGAAATCCTGCTTGTATATATTTTTTTGTTAGTAGTTGATTTGCTAATATTTTATTTGTTTCAATTACCAAATGTTGTAGGTTATCTGATTTTTTATGTGTTTTAATTTCTGTTATTTTTATTTCATAATTTTCATTATTTTCTTGAAGATTATCCTGTATTAATTTATTGATATTGTCTTCGTTTATATATAATGGTGTATTTAGTAGTATAAGTTTTTTCATAGGTATAATTGGCTCTTGAACTATGAAATTATTGTCAGATAGTTGTTCTTTTAATTTTTCTTTTAGTTCTTTCGTATGGCATTGAACTTTTGCGACATATTTTCCCCATCTAATTTTTTTCGGTTGTATAGTATTGTTAAATTTTTTAGGTTATTCTTTAGTGTTTCAACTTGGCCTTGTTCGGTAGGTTTAATTATGAGGGTTGTTTCTTGTTCTGTATTGATTTTCTTCTTGAGTACTTCACTATAACTTGGTTTCATTGGTTGGGTCAGTTTCTTTATTTCTTCGATTTGATTTATTGTATTTTCTTGAAGTGTTTTTAGTTGATTTATTTTGGAATCTATATCATTTATTTTTAATTCGATGTTTGCGCTGTTTTCTGTAGTAGATGTACTTGTATTGATTTTTTGTAGTTCTTGTAATTTATATATTGCCTTTTCTGCTTCCACTCTAAATTGTGTTGGTAAGTAGAATTTGTTACCCGTTTTTTTATGTATTATGTCTTTGATATTTTGCCATAACTTCTTCTGTGTGTTGATAGAATCTATATCAATTTCATTTAATAATGTAATACTTTTGCTTGTTGTTTTGGAGCTGTTTGTTGTTAAAATTTCTGATAATGATGCCATTGTTGAACTTGTTGTTTCAATATTTTGTTCAGATATTTTCCCATTGTTGGTTGATTCTTGATCCAGGTTTTGATTGTTTAATGGTATAGATGTCAGCGATTTTGATTTTCTTGTAATAATCTTATTTTCATTCATGATGAATTTTTTTATTTTGTTAAAGTTTTTGTAATGTTTTTGACTTAGTAGTTTTATGTTATTTTTAATAACTTTTTATATTGAGTATGCCTCAGATATTAATAAATCTAATAGTTTAAGTTTATTAAAATAAAAAATAAGTAGTCTGATATATAAATTTAAATTTTTAAGAATATAGTAATAATAATGATAGATATTTGTTATTTTTATAAAAATGAAAAGATAGTTAAATATTAAAATATTTTTATATTAATACTGTATTAAATGAATAAATTACTAAGTTTAAAAGATTTTTATAAAATTATAATACTCAAAAAGCAGTATTTTTAAGTAGTTTGAAAATTTTTCTAGGTTGACATCAGCATGGCTAAAACCTTAATTTATTTATATTTATATAATTAAAGAGTATTATAAGATTTAATATAGTTTAATATGTTATTTATAGCAATATTAGCTTAATATGCAAAGAAAATAATATTTAGTAAGAAAATAAAGTTTTGTTAATTTAACATATAAATCTTCAAAAATTTGAATATATGACAATAAAATATTATAAATATAACTAATAATTATTAATTATACTTAGAAATTAAATATTAGCCAATAAATACTTATATTTATATTTAGACAAAGTTTTTAAGGGTTGACATAAGCATGGCTAAGAGCTTAACTCATTCAATTGTTTACTGATTTTTAGAATGTCGAAATAATAATATTGAAAAATTAATAAGTATATATTTTTTAAAAATTTATTATGAGAAAACTATATAATATTTTAGAATGAAACCTTTTTGTGTCTAATAAGGAATGTTTGAAGTTTATTAGAAAAATATTTTGAGAAGTTTTGACTACAATAAGGTAATTTATTTATCTCTCAAAGTCAATGTTTACATTAAAATTAACGATCGCCATTGCAGATTTTAATATTATTTTAGCTTATAATTTCTTTAATAATTGATATATTTTAATAAAATTTGTGGCGGAGGGTAGAAAATTAATTATTTGAATGTAGCAAAGTGGTTTTTAAACAGTAATAGTTGTTAAAAAATTTATAAAAATTTTTAAAGATTTTTTATGGTGATATAATGTTAATCCTATGCAATAATATTAATTTATTATTTTATTAATAAGAAGTTAATAGCTTATTGAATGTATTATTTGTGTAATTATTAATGTTTTAATGAATGAAAAAATATATTATTGCTACTTATTAATTATTTTTATATTATTTATAATGATTTATTTATTTGAAATTTGCCCTAACAGGCAGACGCCATTAAAGACGATTATTCAATTTTAAAATTGTTATAAAATTGTTAATATTGCTATATAGGACTCAAAATTTATATTAAAATAAAGCTAAATATATTATTTTTCGAATTTTATAAACTATTAGATATTAATAACATCTTTAACATACCATATACGCCAAAATATAAGAGCTTGTAGTAATTCAACTTTCAATGATGAAGTATACCGTTGCTCTGGGTTGCTCTAGACAGCAGGACGGTGGCCATGGAAGTCGGAATCCGCTAAGGAGTGTGTAACAACTCACCTGCCGAAGCAACTAGCCCTGAAAATGGATGGCGCTCCAGCGTCGAGCCCATACCCGGCCGCTGCGGCAGAACTCCTCACGGAGACTTACGCCGCAGCGAGTAGGAGGGTCGCAGCGGCGAGCGTTGAAGGTGCCGGGCGTGAGCCCGCCTGGAGCCGCCGCTGGTGCAGATCTTGGTGGTAGTAGCAAATACTCAAGTGAGAACCTTGAGGACTGAAGGTGGAGAAGGGTTCCATGTGAACAGCAGTTGAACATGGGTCAGTCGGCCCTAAGGGATCGGAGAAATCCGTTCTGAAGCGGGACGTTAGACCTTAGTGTCAGACACATACCGTGTTTGTCCCGCTGCCGACCGAAAGGGAATGGGGTTAATATTCCCCAACCCGGACACGAAGATAGTGCCCTCGGGCACAAGTGCGGTAACGCAACCGAACTTGGAGACGTCGACGGAGGACCAGGGGAAGAGTTGTCTTTTCTTTGTAAGGGTTCGTGTCCCTGGAATCGGCTCATCCGGAGATATGGATGCTGTTCCCGTAAAACCACCGCGGCTCTTGCGGTGTCCGGTGCGCCTCTGTCGGCCCTTGCAAATCCGAGGGAGAGAGTGTGATTTTCGTGCCGGACCATACTCATATCCGCAGCAGGTCTCCAAGGTGAACAGCCTCTAGTCGATAGAACAATGTAGGTAAGGGAAGTCGGCAAGTTCGATCCGTAACTTCGGGACAAGGATTGGCTCGCGGGTGTTGCACTGCACTGGGACTGGGCGAGACTGGCTGTGGTAACACAGTCCGGTTCGACCCGGACCAGCGTCGGGGCCTTCCCGTGGAATGCCTCAGCTGCGCGGCGAACCGGGCATCAGTCCGGTACGACCGTTTCGGCGGGCGACTAGTGGTTGCCTCGTAAGAGGTTGAGGGCTCCCCTAGAGTAGCTTTCGCCGCTCTGTTGCTATTAGCTACTCTTGGGGACTAAATCACCCACGTGTTTGCCGTGCGTGGAGACCCGTGTCCCTGGAAAGGAGGGTCCTGGTAATTGAGGCCCCAGAGACCAACACATTACTTTGGCCTCTGCTTCAGGTAAACGGGAGGTGTGTTGTGGTCCTCAGCACATCAATCGGCTTTATGGATCAAGCGATCGGTGCATCTACTGGGTGACTCGTTAAGGGTGGAGGCCACTTCAGGGATGTACTGTGAGCGTATAGGACCTGGCTAGCATTGGTGCAGCTGGTCTGCATCCCCTTGTTGGACTCGGTGGTGGGTGGTGCGGTCAGGTCCCGAAATTTTATAAATTCTATATGGAGAATACTGCTTTTTCTTATCTCCCACGGGAGCAAATTTTGAATAAAATTAATGCTAAATTTTTCATTATTAAAAGGAAAGAGAGCAACTTTTCAACTGTATCTCCTTTCCTAATATCAAAAGGAATATCGGGAGTTGTTGGAGAGGTGAAAAATATCCAAAAAATGCGCTCTGGTGATTTACTAGTGGAGGTTGCCTCAAATAATCAAGCAGCTATAATTGCAAACATGCAATATATAGCTAATTTGGAAGTGACTGTTATGCCTCATGGTAATCTTAATTTCTCACGTGGCGTCATCTCAGCTAGGGATTTGTTAAACACGCCGACGGCTGAGATTCTAGTCAGAAGAGATGACAAGTTAATTGAAACTAAACATCTCATTCTGACTTTTGCGACCCCAGACCTTCCGCAGTATGTCAAAGCTGCATATATGAATCTACCCGTCAGGCCGTACATTCCAAATCCACTGAGATGTTTTCAGTGCCAGCGATTTGGACATTCGAAGACAGCTTGCAGGGGCAAACTCACCTGCGCTCGATGCGCGGTGATTGGCCACGACAGTTCAACCTGTACAGCGAAGGAGAGGTGTGTCAACTGTAATGGTGATCACCCCTCCTACTCTCGAAATTGTCCACACTGGATACTAGAAAAAGAAATCGCCACTGTTAAGATTAACCAAAAGATATCATATCCTGAGGCAAGAAAACTAGTCACTTCACGAACACCACAAGCTGGACTCAGTTATGCAACCGCCGCTAGGAAAATTTGTAAATCCAGTAGCACACAGACGGATTCTGTTATAACCTCTTCAACATTACCCCAAAATTATATAAAGAAATCTAAAACCTCCGCTTCTAATATTACCAAGAAAAAAGCTCCTTTGGCGAAATCAAAAGCCAATAAGGCATATAAACTAAAATCATCAAGGGAGGGTTCCTTTAGACCCTCCATATCCACCCGTAAAGCCATGTCCCTGGAGGCTGATGCGGTTTGTTTACATCCCTCGGACGAGGATTTATCGCTCGAGGAGATGTCAGATGACATGCCTTCCAGCTCCGGGAAAGGAGCTTTTCAAATTGAACAATAACTTCCTTTGTTTCTTGGAACTGCCATGGTTTGCGTTCTCATCATGATGACATCAAGTCTATAATTTCAGCCTACAACCCCGCATGTGTTGCACTTCAGGAAACTTTCCTGAAGTCCCACAATAGTTTATCCATGCGTGGGTTTAAAAGCTATAGAAAAGACTGTGGTGATGATGGCTCAGTGTCTGGAGGTGTATGTATATTAACATCTAATACTTTTCCCAGCACTGTCCATCCATTGAATACTACGCTACAGGCTGTTGCAGTAAGAATTCATACTTCATGCTTATTAACAGTCTGTAGTTTATATTTACCACCACATGATGTCATCCGCCAAGAGGAACTCGATGCATTAATAGATCAGCTGCCAACACCATTTCTGCTGTTAGGTGACTTTAACGGCCATAATTCTTTGTGGGGAAGTGATGATACAAATTCTCGCGGTAGGCAGATAGAGCGGTTTATTTCAGACAATAGTCTCTGTCTGCTTAATACCGACGAGAAGACATATTTCCATGTACCCACAAGAACATTTCATTCTCTCGATCTAGCCATTAGTTCTCCCTCACTTCTGCCATTGTTAAATTTAAATGTAGGAAATGATCAGCATAATAGCGATCATTTTCCTCTCGTCATCTCCCAGACTGGAGGTAGTAGTGTAGAACAACGTCTACCTACTTACGTGTACAGTCGGGCAGATTGGACGTTATTTACACAATTGGCAGTTATTGATAACGAAATGGTTATGATCGAAAAGATTGATGAAGCCGTATGTAAAGTCACCGAAACAATTATTAAAACAGCTGACGCATCAATACCTAAGAGTTCCTCTATACCACACAGGCGATGCAAACCTTGGTGGAATGATGAATGTCAAAAAACTTATAAGAAACAGAGGAAGTTATGGGGGTTATTTAGAAGATACCCCACAACGGAGAATCTTATCGCCTTTAAGAGAGCCAAAGCATTAGCTCGCAGAACTCGTCGACGAAGTCAGAAGGAATCCTGGTCTCGCTATGTATCCTCAATAACTTCTTCCACATCCAGTAAGCAGTTGTGGAGAAGAGTGAAAGCAGCCAATGGAATATATAGAGAATTTTCTATTCCTATTTTGAAATCCGGAGCTGCTTTATATTCTTCTCCTAAGGACATCGCTAACGTCCTTGGTGAAACCTTTGCCAGCGTCTCAAGCAACGACTCTTATAGTCCTTCGTTCTTAAGGACAAAGAGTCGTGCTGAGCAAACACAAATTCGTTTCAACCATGGACAAGCTTTGCCTTACAACTGCGAATTTCGGATGTTGGAATTGAAGAGAGTATTACAGCAGGCCAATAATACCAGTCCAGGACCTGACGGAATCAGCTATGAAATGCTTCGTCACTTAAGTCCAGATTCTCTGTTGAACTTGTTGTTCCTGTTCAATAGGATCTGGACTGAAAACAAATTTCCATCACTTTGGAGCGAAGCAATAGTGATTCCAATCCTTAAGGCTGGTAAGGATCCTTCTGTTCCTTCACACTACCGACCAATAGCTCTGACGAGTTGCCTATGTAAGACTCTCGAACGTATGGTCAATGCCCGTCTCATATATGTCCTAGAAAAAAATAAATGTATTCATATCAATCAGAGTGGCTTCCGTAAAGGAAGATCCACTCTTGATAACATCATATATTTGGAAACGCAGATCCGCAACGCCTTTGTGCGGAGGAATCATCTCGTTTCCATTTTCTTCGACATAGAGAAGGCATATGACCGTACATGGCGATATGGAATTCTCCGTTCACTATATGATTTTGGCTTTCGGGGTAATCTTCCGATATTCCTGAAGAATTTCTTACGCTCCCGTGTTTTTAAAATACGTATTGGAACAGTTCTTTCCAATACTTTTATCCAAGCCGAGGGTGTACCCCAAGGCTCTATTTTAAGTGTTACACTTTTTAACCTTTACATCAGTTGCATCCTACATCAAATCTCACCTCCTGTTTATGGCACGCTATATGTTGATGACCTGCAAATATCATGTGAGGGTTCTAACATGCGTTTAATTGAGAGACAACTACAAACAACTGTCAACAAACTTGCTGCATGGTGTGCTGAGAATGGCCACACGCTGTCTCCTAGCAAGAGTAATTGTGTCCATTTCTGCAAGAAGACTAGCCTACATAATGATCCTACTATCTATATAAATAATACACCTATCCCTGTTGTCAATGAGATAAAATTTTTGGGTATAATATTTGACCGAAAGTTAAATTTTCTTCCGCATGTTCTTCATTTGCGGAAGAAGTGCGAGCGATCGCTTAATATCCTCAAGGTGCTTTCTAATACATCTTGGGGTGCTGATCGCACGGCACTACTTCGTGTCTACCAATCAATAATTTTATCTCGTGTGGACTATGGATGTGTTGTGTATGGATCTGCTAGGTCTTCTGTTCTACGCAGACTGGATACAATACATCACTCTGCTTTGAGAATATGCTCAGGGGCATTCCGCACATCACCCGTCCAGAGTCTACATGCAATCTGCCAACAACTGCCTTTAGACCTGAGACGAATGCAGCTGTCTCTCAATTATTATGCAAAAATCATGTCTGACCCTCATCATCCACTACGTTCCATGACTGCTACTCCTGCATTAATAAGACTGTATGACGCACGTTCATACAGCATTCCACCTTTTCTCACTCGGACAAAGTCCAACTTATTATATTCAGACCTATGTGATGTCCGTTTTGACAAGACGGACCTTCTTCTACACCCACCTTGGTATGATCCACAGATAAAAATCATCAATCCTTTTGCTCGTTTTAGAAAATCAGACACAGCAACTACTGTTTTCCAGCAGCTATATGCCTCACATCGCTGTCAGTATACCACATATACACCAGTTTTCACCGATGGCTCAAAATCTACAGGACATGTTGGTTGTGCTGTAGTTATTGAGAATAAAACTCTTAGCTACAGCCTCCATCCATCCTGTTCCATCTTCTCTGCTGAAGCATTAGCCATTTATCAAGCTCTTCAGCAGATGAATACATGTGAAACTCATAAATACTGTGTGTACACTGACAGTTTGAGTGTGTTGGAAGCTTTGCGGAACAGTAGTTTTGACTGTCATCCTGTTGTGTCTAGAATCATCCTGTTGTGTCTCATCCTGTGTGTTTTCCGAGCATTAGATTCCCTTGCTGGCAAGGGATATGACATCATTTTCTGCTGGATCCCAAGTCATATAGGTCTCGATGGTAATGAAAGGGCTGATGCAGCTGCTAAATCTGCATCTGGCCCGTGTCTTCCATCAGTTCCTTTGTCTGACGTGAGAAAAAATGTTAAAATATTAATCCATTCTCTTTGGCAGGAGTCATGGAACATGCAGGTCAGTAATAAATTGCATGCCATATTTCCATACATCACCTCATTAACAGTTTTACCGATGCGAAGTGCTGATGTAAGATTAACCCGCCTTCGTATCGGACACACACGTTTCACACATAGACATTTGTTTCTAAACGAATTAAATCCTTGGTGTGAAACGTGTGATGAACCATTCACTGTTTATCATATTTTAATTTCATGCTCATATTTTAACCAATATCGTTTACTCTTTTTTAATTGTGATATTTTAAACTTATATGATTTGCTGGGGGAACCACCCCACAGAAACCTATTTGCCTTTTTGAGGGCAATAGGTTTTTTATATTATATTTAATTTGCACTTTTAAATTTTAAATGTATATATAATTTGTTTTCTATTTATATTTTATAATTGGATTTTAATATGATATATATACACTAATTTTTGTTTTTTAGAATTTTAATGTTGTTTGGGTTTTCAAAAAAAGTAAATAAATTAATAAATAAATAAAATAACAAGAAAAAATTTAAAAATAAAAAATAATATCTTATTCAAAACGTATTTCTTGGCGCAGCATGTCCGATTTCGGACCTTGCGCCATAAAACCCAACCAACCAACCAACCAGACATCGGCGGGCGACTAACAGCCGACTCAGAACTGGCACGGACTAAGGGAATCTGACTGTCTAATTAAAAGCATTGCGATGGCCGGTGAGCGGTGCTGACGCAATGTGATTTCTGCCCAGTGCTCTGAATGTCAAAGTGAAGAAATTCATCCAAGCTCGGGTAAAAAGGCATGAATTACCCAGGTCTGTAAATATCAAAGTGAAGAAATTCATATAAACCTGGGCTGCTTGCAGCCTAGTCCTGTGGATAACAATGTGAAGAAATTCATACAAGATTGGGCTGCGTATTGCCCAGTCCTGTGGATATCAAAGTGAAGAAATTCATATAAGATTGGGCAGTGGGTAGTACTCTGCCGTGTGCTTAGAATATCCATGTGAAGAAATTCTTGAGGGCACTATGACGGGGAACTATACGGGCTACGAGATTCCCCTATGTCATAGGCGAGACTGGCTGTGGCAACGCAGTCCGTTCAGTCGGCCCGGGTCAGAGTCGAAACCCTTCCTACTATCTAGCGAACCCGGCGAGATTTCTCGCATCATCGAGGAGGGTAATCCTGTCGCTGGAGCCGGGCCCAAGTACCTATAGGAGCAGGTATGTAGCTAGAGGTAAGTATGATAGTATTTTCCGAGTTGCGTAGTATATTGGATTTATAGGTGAATTCCACCTGGCACCAAGCCTCGTACACTCGATCTCCTTCTGTAAGTTCCATGATTCCTGCCAAAGACCATATATAAAACTTTTTATAGCCTTTCTCACATCTGAAAGAGGGATCGATGGTAATATTGGGTCTGATGCAGCCTTTGCTGCTGTATCCGCTCTCTCATTTCCATCAAGACCTACGTGACTTGGTATCCAACAAAATATAATATCATATCCCTTGCCAGCAAGGGAATCTAATGCTCTAAAAATCTTAGACACAACAGGATGGCAAGTAAAACTATTGTTTCTCAATGTTTTCAATACACTCATGCTGTCAGTATATATACAAAATTTACGATGTTCATCTGTATTCACAAGCTGAAGCGCATAAAAGATAGCTGCAGCTTCAGCAGTAAAGATGGAGCAGGACGAATGTAGACTGTGACTAAAAACTGTGTTATTTATAATAACTCCACAGCCCACGTGCCCTGCTGATTTTGAACTATCCGTGAATACAGGTGTGTATGATTGATACTGACAGCGATGGGAGGAAAATAGCGTTTGAAAAACAATAGGTGTTGTTTCTGATTTTAAAAACTGAGCAAAAGAGTTTTTAAAATTAATGGTTGGATCATACCAAGGCGGATGAGCAAAATTATCAATAGACTCTATCCGAACATCACATAGGTTTGTGAGCCACAGATATGATTTGGCTCTTGTGAGAAAAGGTGGGATGCTCATTGGTCGAGCATCAAACAGTCTTTTAACAGAGGCAGTAGGAACCATGGAACGTAATGGGTGATGTGGGGTGGACATAATTTTTGCGTAATAATTGAGAGATTGATGCATTCGTCTCAGGTCAAACGGTAGTTGATGGCATACAACGTATAGACTCTGGACGGGTGATGTGCGGAATGCCCCAGAGCATATCCTCAAAGCAGAGTGATGAACTGTGTCCAACCTTCGTAAAACGGAAGACCTAGCTGATCCCTAAACAACACTTCCGTAATCAATGCGGGACAAGATCAATGACTGATATACTCGAAGAAGTGATGTGCGATCTGCACCCCAAGATGTATTTGACAACACCTTGAGGATATTAAGCGATCGCTCGCACTTCTTCCGTAAATATAGAACATGCGGAAGAAAAGTTAATTTTCGGTCAAAGATTATGCTCAAGAATTTTATTTCATTGACTACTTGTATTGGAGTGTTGTTGATGTAAATTATTGGATCATTATGCAGGCTAGTCTTTCTACAGAAGTGGACACATCTACTCTTGCTCGGAGATAAAGTATGGCCATTCTCAGCACACCATGCAGCAAGCTTGTTAACTGCTGTTTGCAGTTGTCTCTCAATTAACCGCATATTCGAACCCTGACATGATATTTGCAGGTCGTCAACATAGAGTGTACCATTTATTGATGGTGGTAGGTGTAAAATGTTACTGATGAATAAATTAAAAATTGTGACACTTAAAATGGAGCCTTGGGGAACACCCTCGGCTTGAATAAAATTATTGGAAAATACTGTTCCAATACGAACTTTAAAAACACGGGAGCTTAAAAAATTTTGAAGGAATATCGGAAGATTACTCCGAAAGCTAAAATTATATAATGTACGGAGAATTCCATATCGCCATGTACGGTCGTATGCCTTCTCGATGTCAAAGAAAATGGAGACCAGATGGTTTCTCCGCACAAAAGCATTGCGGATTTGGGTCTCCCAAAATGTGATGTTATCAAGAGTGAATCTCCCTTTTCGGAAGCCACTCTGATTAATATGTATATATTTAATTTTTTCTAAGACATATACGAGACGGGCGTTGACCATACGTTCGAGAGTCTTACAGAAGCAACTGGTCAGAGCAATTGGTCGATAATTTGAAGGATCTGAAGGATCTTTACCAGCCTTAAGAACCGGAATCACTATCGCTTCATTCCAAGCTGATGGGAATTTCTTGTCATTCCAAATCCTATTGAACAAAAGTAATATGTTCAATAGGGAGCCTGAACTTAAATTTCGAAGCATTTGATAGCTGATTCCATCTGGTCCTGGACTGGTATTATTGGCCTGCTGTAATGCTCTCTTCAATTCCAACATCCGAAATTCACAGTTGTAAGGCAAGGCTTCACCATGGTTGAAACGAATTGGTTTTCGTTCAGCGCGACTCTTAGTCCTTAAAAACGAAGCACTGTAAGAGTCGTTGCTGGAGACGGTTGAAAAGCTTTCACCAAGGGTATTAGCAATGTCTTTAGGAGAAGAGTATATAGCAGCTCCGGATTTTAAAATAGGAATAGAAAATTCTTTATATATTCCATTGGCAGCTTTCATTCTTCTCCACAACTGTTTACTGGATGTGGAAGATTTAATTGAGGATACATAGCGAGACCAAGATTCCTTCTGACTTCGACGACAAGCTCTGCGAGCTAGAGCTCTTGCTCTCTTAAAGGCGACAAGATTCTCCGTTGTGGGGTACCTCCTAAATAACCCCCATAACTTCCTTTGTTTTTTAAATGTTTCTTGGCATTCTTTATTCCACCAAGGTTTGCTACGCCTGTGTGGTATAGGGGAACTCTTAGGAATTGATGTATCAGCTTCATTCTTAATTGTTTCGGTGACTTTACAAATGGCCATATCAATGTCCTCGATTGAAACCATTTCATAATCAACAACTGCCAATTGTGTAAATAGCGTCCAATCTGCCCGACTGTACACGTAAGTAGGTAGACGTTGTCCTACACTACTACCTCCAGTCTGGGAGATGACGAGAGGAAAGTGATCGCTGTTGTGCAGATCATTTCCTACTGTTAGATTTAACAATGGCAGAAGAGATGGAGAACAGATGGCCAAATCGAGGGAATGAAACGTTCTTGTGGGTACATGAAAATATGTTTTCTCGTTGGTATTAAGCAGACAGAGACAGTTATCAGAAATAAACTGTTCTATCTGTCTACCGCGAGAATTGATATCTTGACTTCCCCACAAAGAATTATGTCCGTTAAAGTCACCGAGTAACAGGAATGGTGTTGGCAGCTGATCTATTAATGCATCGAGTTCCTCTTGGCGTATGACATCGTGTGGTGGTAAATATAAACTACAGACTGTTAATAAGCATGAAGTATGAATTCTTACAGCAACAGCCTGTTGAGTAGCATTCAATGGATGAACAGTGCTGGGGAATTTATTGCATGTTAATAAACAAACACCTCCAGACACTGCACCATCATCACCACAGTCTTTTCTAATACAGTTAAATCCTCGCATGGAGAGGTTATTAGTAGACTTCAGGAAAGTTTCCTGAAGTGCAACACATGCGGGATTATATTCTGTTATTAGAGACTTGATGGCATCAAAATGTGATCGCAAACCATGGCAGTTCCAAGAAATAATGGAAGTTATTTTTTATATTGAAAAGCTCCTTTCCCAGAGCTAGAAGGCGGGTCTTCTGTCATATCCTCGAATGATCCATCATCGTCCGAGGGGAATAAAGAAACCGCGTCAGTCTCCAAGCAAGAGAAAGTATTTTGGGTGGAAATTAATGGCTGTTTAGCTTTTTTTTAATTTTAATGCTTTTTCCGCTTTTGATTTAGCAAAAGGAGCTTTTCTAGTAATTGTAGGAGTTTTTTTGAATTTTGGCTTGTCAGATGTTTGGGGTAATCTTATTGGGGAGAACGATAATGATTCAGTTTGAGTGCTGCTCGATTTTGTGACTTTTCTGGCAGCAGTGGCATAACTGACTCCTGGCTGTGGAGTACGTGAAGTGACCAGTCGTCTCGCCTCAGGATAAGAGCATTTTTGATTAACCTTAACCGTCGTGATCTCTTTCTCCAATATATACTGAGGACAACTTCGAGAATAGGAGGGGTGGTCACCGTGACAGTTGACACACCTCTCCTTCGCATTGCAGTTGGAACTATCGTGGCCAATCACCGCACAACGAGCACAGGTGATTTTGCCTCTGCAAGCGTTTCTCGAGTGTCCGAAACGCTGACATTGAAAACATCGCAAGGGATTTGGGATGTAAGGCCTGACGGGTAAATTCATGTACGCAGCTTTTACATACTGCGGAAGGTCTGCTGTCGCAAAAGTCAAGACGAGGTGTTTAGTATCGATTACATTACCATCTCGTCTGACTGTAATGCGTCTAACGCCACAGACCTTCTGATTCTGTAGATTTTCTAGAATCTCTTCCGTCGGCGAATATAATAAATCCCTTGCTGAGATTACACCACAAAAAAAGTTAAGGTTCCTATGAGGGGAGACAGTCACTTCTAAGTTGGCCAACGATTTCATGCTTGCCTGAATGGCTGCTTGAGAGTCAGATGCTGCCTCAACAAGCAGGTCACCTGAGCGCATCTTCTGAACTTTCTTAACTTCCCCAACAATACCCGATATTCCTTTGGAAATGAGGAAAGGAGACACAGTTGTAAAGTTTCCCTCTTTCCTTTTAATTATGAAAAATTTAGGTTTAAGATTTTCAAATTGTTGCTTCCGTGGGAGAAAAGTGAAGTTTTTGTTCTCCATTATGATATTTTTAAAATTTCGGGACCTGACCGCACCACCCACCACCGAGTCCAACAAGGGGATGCAGAGCAGCTGCACCAGTGCTAGCCAGGTCCTATACGCTCACAGTACATCCCTGAAGTGGCCTCCACCCTTAACGAGTCACCCAGTAGATGTACCGATCGCTTGATCCATAAAGCCGATTGATGTGCTGAGGACCACAACACACCTCCCGTTTACCTGAAGCAGAGGCCAAAGCAATGTGTTAGTCTCTGGGGGCCTCAATTACCAGGACCCTCCTTTCCAGGGACACGGGTTTCCACGCACGGCAAACACATGGGTGATTAAGTCCTCAAGAGTAGCTAATAGCAACAGAGCGGCGAAAGCTACTCAAGGGGAGCCCTCAACCTCTTGTGAGGCAACCACACTGAGGGAGAAGAGGAAGAAAAAGCAGAAGAGTAGAGGAGAGAGGAAAAGAAAGAAGAGGACAGATCACTGTGGTACCTCAGGATTGTGACACCCGTGTTTACCTAAAGAAGATAAACCCCCTGAGGGGTTAAGAGGGTGATATATCTTTCAATAATTAATAATTGTTTTATTTTCCTTTGATTTAATGGGTTAAGCCAAAAAACTGCTCCATAGAGTATAATTTTTGCAATTACGGTGTTATAAATGATTTTAATAATTTTGCCTTTCAAGCCCCAATTGAGTGTAGTCATTGATTTCAACTTTTGAGCTATGGATATTATTTTTGGTTTAAGAGAGCGAATGTGGGGCAGAAAACAAAGTTTTTGATCTATATTAATGCCTAAATATTTTAGAAGTTTGGTATGTTTTAAACTTTGATTGTTAATGACTATCTTAGGATTAAATTTGAGAGTATGGGATTTTTTTCCAATAATTAATACATTTGATTTCGATGGGGAAACTTTGAGTTGTAATTTGTTGCAGAGGTGTGAAAATAAAGCCAATGATTCATTACTGTTACTTTTCAACTTCTCCTTGGTTTCTCCTGATATTATTAAAAGGGTGTCATCGGCAAATGTAATGATTTCTGTGTGGTTTGGCCAATTAAATTTGTTTACTTCACTGTAATAAATATTCCAGAGTATGGGTCCACTGATTGAACCCTGTGGGCAACCCTTAGTTTGTTTTTTCTTAATTTGGATGTTGTCATGTATAAAATACAGTTCTCTATCGTTTAGAAAATTAAAAAAGGAGTTTAATAGGTTCAACGGGAGATTTAATTTGTTTAGTGTTGTTTTTAAGCCTGGCCACCAGAGCGAGTCGAATGCTTTAGCTATATCCAAGCTTATTAAAGCTGTGTATTTATTATCTGATTTATTGTAAGCTATAGTATTTTTTATTTGCAGGAAAGCATGCTCTGTTGAAGTGTTTGTGCGAAAGCCAAATTGAGAATTACCTAGGAAATTGTTAAAGAATTTGAGTAATAATTTAGGAATTGCTTTGTAAATTAATTTTATCATACCGTTGTCTATGCTATCTAGACCTGGTGCTTTTGAGATATTTAAATGTTTAATTATTGTCGATAATTCTATTTTTGTGAATGGGGGGTCTAATTTTGGATTTGAAGAAGTTAGGAGGATTAGATTGGTGTTTGTATCATCTGGAAAAGAATAGTTTAAGAGGTCAGTGAAAAGTGATTTAGATATTTTTGAGTTTTGCTGTGTGGAGTTTAATGGAATATAGTCAGTAGGGGTGAATATTTTGTTTGTTGCTAGCTTATGAAGGATGCCATATGCAGAGTTTGTTTTTGTACAAAAGTTATGCCAGCTGTTTAATTTTGCTGTCAGAATTTCTTTTTTGTAATTGGCTAGGGATTTTTTGTATTGTAGGATAAAGAATTTTTTTCTTCTTGGTTATGTACATTTTTAAATCTTCGTCTTAGTGCCTGGGTTTTATTTTTAAGAATTTTTAGTTTAGTATTCCACCAGGAGAGTTTAAATTTTTTAGTAGGGTTTCTGTAAGATAAAGATTCTTTTGCACTTTGTTTACAACATGTTATTAAATTTTCTTTTGGTTTTCAA
The DNA here is from genome assembly GCA_037975125.1 of Latrodectus hesperus. NCBI lineage: Eukaryota > Metazoa > Arthropoda > Arachnida > Araneae > Theridiidae > Latrodectus > Latrodectus hesperus. The sequence goes on from JAJQOW010000937.1 coordinate 70,191, forward strand.
GATCTGTTACTGTATTACAAGAGTTTAATAATGGTTCAATGTTTGTAGTTTTGATTTTGATTAGTTTTAAGAATTTTTTACCATTTTTCCTGCTGTTAAATCGTTTGTTGAAACTTATTTGACTTTGATTTGTTATTTTATATTCTACATAATTATGGTCTGAACACGATGTTTTTTCCAATTTTGGATAAGGGGAAAAGTAAGTCGTTGGTGAGTGTGAGATCAGGGCAGCCGATACCATTGGGACCTGAGAAAGTAGGGGGACTTTTTTGTGTGTTGATGATATTTAGATTGTTGGAAGAGATAAAATTTTCCAAGAGAATACCTCTATTGTTAATTGCATTATAGTTCCAGGTTGTATTTTGGGCGTTGAAATCACCAGCTAGTAATATTAAGCTATCTTTATAATTATCAAGAAAGCGTTTAATTTTATCTAATATTGGTTTTAATTCTGTATTGGGAGAGGCATATGTATTGATAATTAGAAGCGGTTGAGAGAGTAGGTTCAACCAGAGGATGTTTATTTCTTCTTCTATGAGAAGTGTTATTGGGTTGATTGGGGCGTTGATGATTGTGAGACATTTTGTTTTTTGTGACTGCTTTTTATAATATGTTTTAAAAGTTAAAGGAATACCTCTTACTTCTTTATTGTGTATGTAGGGTTCTTGAGTTAATATTATGTGATAATTATTATTTGCTATTGTCTGTAAGAGTTGTGTTTGAGCTGATTTGCTCTTTTGTAAGTTGATCTGTAAAAAGTTGATTTCTGGAAAATTTATGTTCAAGAGGTTAGAATTTTGAATGTTGGGTGCTAAATACATGTTTGAGCTTGTTGAATCTGTATCCATTATTTAATATTGGAATATATTATTTTGTAAACTGTTCTGGTATGAGGGACAATTAAAGTCGTATGCGGCATGTTCAATATGAAAGTTGTTTCCATTCCTGTTTTCTTCAATGCAATTTATGCAAAATAATTTGGAAGATTTGCATTCATCTGTTTTATGTGTGCGAGCACATTTAGCACAATAAATTTTTTTGTTTGGACAATTGGTTGTGGTGTGTTTGAAGTCCTGTTATTGTTGGCAACGACGTATTGTTCTGTACAGATCTATTTTAAATTTTGCCAAACCTATAAATAGGAATTTCTTAGATAATAGTAATTTGGAAAATTGTTTTTGGGATATCTAAAATTAGGTTATGTAAGTTAGGATTTCGAAGAGTCTTCCTGAAGTTTATTATTTTTATCAAATCATCATTATTATTATTTATATTTAGATCTTCTTTTATTGTAGAGAGGATTTTTTCTTTTGTAAATTTTTCTGTGATGTTCATTATGATTATTCTTTGGTATGATTGTTTTTTATCTTCAACTGGAAGATTGTTTTCTATTAGAATTTTCTTTAGATTAATAGTATCTTCAGTATTTTTGCATCTTATTTCTATTACATTATTTTTGTTAAGAATTGCTGTTGGTCTAATATTCGTGTCAATTTTATGTAATAGAGATGGAGAATCAAATTCTTTGGTTTTTTTGACTATTAAAGATTTGTTTTGTTTCAGAGCTTCACTGTATAATGCTTTTTTGGAGTTTGCATTGGACTCTTCCACAATTTTCAATTTTATTTACAAGATTTTCATTTAAAGCATCAATTTTTGTGATCAAATTTGGTATTAAATTTTCTTGTAATTGTTTTATATTTTCTTTAATGTTTAAGTTTTGTTGTGAGGTTTGGTTGGGATTGATGGATGAGGAGCTTGATCGATGGATTTTTATCAGATCCTGAATTAGTTGCATTCCTTTTTTCTTGTTTCTTTTGGGAGATGGTATTTTTCATTTTTTTTGGTGTTTATAACATCTTGTAGTTCAAATAGTTTTGTTATTGTGTCCATTTGAGGAAGTTATGTTTGTTAAAGAGGCTGTGGAGCTAGTTAAATCTTCATTGGTAATTTGCTGGGTATTAAGAAGGTTTGGTGTAGAAATTGATTTTGTTGCACTTGATATTTGCAGGTGGGCCATAGCTATTTATAAATATTTGTAGTTCAGTTGAAATAGATTATTTATAGTCTGTCTAGAAGAGACGATATAAGTTAGCGTTGGAATGGAATTTTTAGGTATATTATTTACGAAGTTATGGTGACCATACTATGACCAAGTGAAAAAATTGAAATGTGGTTGTTAGATTGTTAAAAGATTATTATTTGGGTCTAATTGGGAGATTAGGGGCTTAATAGAGCCACTAGAGGGATGTTAATGTTGATTTTCCTTGATGATCTTATGGTTTGAATGTTGAGTGACCAGTTTGAAGTGTCCAATGGGTTTAAGTTTTTAATTTGAATAGATTCAGATTAGCCCTAACAGGCGTCCGCCATTGAAGTTTCTGTTAGGAAATTAAAAACGTTATAATTTCGTAAATAATTCGAATTTATTGGTAAATTTGGTATCTATTTAATCCTTAGAGCTTTAGTAATTGAATGGGGTATGCTTTAGGTGGATGAATAGTTCAAAAATTTAGTTTTAGGTGAAGAATTTGGAGACAACAAATAACAGTTACGGTTCTGAAGACCAGAGACAGGAATAACGATATGTGGGATTCCGGACTGTACCTAAGGTTAATGGGTGATATCCCCCAGTCAGCATAAGCTAATCAACACCTTCACAGCGGCCCATTATGTCCATTCATCTGCTCCATAACCCGACGTTTGCATTTTATTAAAGTTGAACTTCACATGGTGGGGCGCTTAGGCATTACAGACTCCTATAAGCGTCCTGATAAGCGTGTGACTGAGACTCTTGGGAATAGGTTAT